>JAUZSX010328562.1:0-11187 GCA_034780655.1 Idiosepius hallami | reverse complement strand
TAAAGCCCGGGTAAGAGCACGTAAAAATGGCCTTGTGCCAAACTTGGGGGTGCTCACCAAGTAAATATCATAATTAACAAATAAAAATGAATAATTACCAGCCATCTCACAAAAAGTAAACTATAAGAAACTGGAAATTTTTGACAAAAAATAAATTCATACAAAACAGATTTTTAAAAAATCTAAATTTAAAATCATGTTTCTAATATCAATCTATTTGTGGACTGTAGTCCTCATTTTTACATAGTTGTTAATTCACTGTTTCAGCCAACTTATCCTCTGGCCTTCATCAAGTGACTTACTACGACCCCAGATAGGAACTTTGAGCCTTAGAACCAGATCCCAAGTAACCACTGCCTTCCATAGTTCTTATCTGATGCACCAGGTTTTTGATCAACTAAACTTCTGTCCTGCTTGGGTTGGAATTAAAATAACTATCTTCAGGTAATATTCACCTGATACCATAGTGTCTCAATGCATCTATTCACTGTTCCATGGAAGTGGTTGCTGGAGACTTATAGCTTCTATCTAGAATAGCAGTTAATTTGTTTATGTAAAAATGAAAAATATGACCCAACAATAGAGATAGTATTTCAAGGTTGACTGAACTCCTAGAGTTATTCAGTCAATTTTTCTTTTATGACAAATGACTATATGCATTGTATCAAGAATCCATTTTTTAAATATTTTTTTTCATTATCTTTTTTACCATTAAAGTATCTTAAACACATTCTTTTGAGAGAAGGTAATTAAATAAAGGCTTGTTCATTTTATTTATTATTCTATGAAACATATTGCATTGGAAAATAGAGAAAGCGTTAAGAAAAAATATAATCAATTGAACAAATTCATTTTATAGCTTTGCCCTGCTGGATTCAAACTATGTCCATTCTGCCATATCCATTTTATTGTTTACCTACATCTGCTAAAAGGATTTTGTATTTTACAAATTTATATATAAATGAAATGTGACAAAAATATTCAAGCCATAATATTGAAAATATGCTAGGGTCAAAACTCATTCAATTGTTTAGATATGGTACAGCATTTATATAATTTCTCTAATAAGTTCTGGGTGAAAAGATTTATAAGGTTGAACACAGGTCCTTATTGTAGAACAATGGGAATTTAAAGTGCTCTGTAATAAAATATAGGTAATGCAAACAAGTTCTCTTATTTTGAATTGAAGAGGTCATGTTGCCCTCTGACAGAGACAGAGAGCCAGACAAACTGTCTATTCTTTCATGAAAGAAGCAAGTAAGTGAGGTAAATTCACACAGAGGTATCCAGAAACAAATCTAAACAATTGAAATTATGTGCATTCGTTCAATCACTTCTGTGTAAATGGAAAATATATTTGCTGTTTTGGCAAGATCACATTCCACCTTTCATCTAAAAGTTCTGAAATCAATATATATACCATCTAAAAACATTTTCTGTAAACAGTGCATGCTATGTCGGTAATACTAAATTTTAACACCCATGGGTGCCATATCTAGTGATAGTTCAAACTGCATATAAACACCTTTGTGTGCGAAAATACACTAATACCGCTATATTTGTGTATAATTACAATTTAGTCCTTTGCGATCTAATGTTTCTCTGTTTTTATAATCTATATACAACTTTTAGAGTGAACATTGGACTTTTAAGCCCTAAAACTTAATTTTATTTAATTGTTGTTTCCTTCTTCTAAATCTCCAGTAATTTCTTTGAACAGGCTGGAATCAAAATTGGTTGCAAATTTTGCAAATATTTTAATTGAAAAGATTTGTTTTAGTGATTTGTTTGGTTTTCTTAGAGAGGTTCTACACAGCGGTTTTCTCAAATTTTGGCATGATTCATAGTTGAAATCTTCTCCTTTGTTCAAAAAGGAAAATAATATATGTCTGTGTTTATGCTGATAGTATAGATGCCAATGTTGCTAGAAACTGTATCAAATCTAGTGGATGATAATAACTGTTTATTTAATCTTGACTCACTAGTTAATATTGAACAATATATAATGGTGGAGATAGAGAAGATGCTCTTATCTTTCTAAAGAATATTAATCTAAAACTGAACAACTAAAATATTTACTCATACATTCCAAAGCCTAAGCAGGCATCTTTACAGTATGGTCTTCATTACCAAAAGAACATCATTTTAGAATTCACTTGCTCTCTTTATAATCAACAACTGATTTCATAGATTTTCTCTTTTTATAAGTCAGAAATATATCAATTGCTGATAATATATATTCAGTGTCTGTGACCAAAGCCATTCAACATTAATTTTATAATTTCTTAAATTTCTTTATATTGTCTACAAACTATTAACTTGATAATCATATATCTATAAAAATCCAAATATTAGATAACCGACAAGCTATTTATGTCATTCAACATTGAAAGCAAACCCTAGAACAGTTTAATTATACTGAAAAAATAACATTTATCACTAAAGTATTCATCTTCATATGATATAGCTGTACATATAAAAAGATTTAGCTAATATGCAATGATAATCTGCAATGATTATGTTGCAAAAATTAATTAAAAAGAAACATTTTTAATTGTAAGTGTTCATCTATACTGAAAAAGATAAATCTTCAAGGAAGAAATAATTTAAAAGATGTTATATATCCTCTATAGGCCTGAGTTGGATCAAGATTATTTTAAAAATTAAGAATTTGATGTTCAATAAATTTACATATAAAATCTTATAAAAATGTTCAAAGAGGACATTTTAAAGTTGAGGTTTTGATGTCAAATAAATATATTTATATTTTCTCATAAAAGTCTTGGTTTGATAATAAGATTAATCAAATCCATTTTATATAGTAAGGTAAAAGTGTATTTAATTTTGTATTCATTTATTGCCAATAGAGTTTGTTTTTAATGGAAATTCATGTTGTGGAGCTTTTTCCTAAGAAAGACATTCTAAAAGCCTTAAACCAAGTATCTGCTAACACACACTTTTTCTCATATGCCTGATATAGATAGATAATAGGTTAATGTACAAGTAAAAGAAGAAAAAAAAAAGATATTTTTAATGACCATCTTATCTTTAACAATTAAAATAGATGTTCATGATAAAAATCCTTGTGCAAAAAACTGGCAAAATTCCTCTAAACAATCCAAATGTGCCAACTTATCTATCATTTTGTATTGAATCCAAAAGGAAGTAATAAACCCATGCTATTCCGATGATCATGACTTAAATATCTTATGTTTGTTAATTATTTAAAATCATTCTTTGACTAGATCTATTTTTACTTATATTTCTGCTGTATCAGCAACTAAAATACAATTTATTTTGAGGGTTTTTTTTTTGCTTGTTTTTACTCTTGTTTTCATTTTCATTGTTAAATAGACAATGTTTTTGCTGATGTACCTTACAGCTTTCTTGATAAATTTTTTTTTTTGTCAAACTAAAAAATCTTCAGAGTTCATTAAATATAAACAACACCAAAAAATTTTAAGTTTCATAAAAAAAAGTAACAATTTAAACTGTTTTTAAGATGAATCAAATCTGTTAGAGTTGAGTTTCTTTGTTTAATATCTTTGATCTTTAAAGAAAATTAATGCCACACTTATATTTTTTAGCCTTAGGTTGCCTCACTTCACAATCTAGATTGTTTGAATAGCTTTCTGAAGTTGGATCACTTTGTTTCATAATAAATTAACATTTACTTTCATTTCATACCAAAAATATATTTTTATCAATATTTTGTAATCCAATTTTAGAAAATCAGTAATAATATTATCAGTCAAGGTCCTCTCTTGATGTCTGTCACATCAAATCTCCCACTGTAGGTTTGGTTGACTTGTCCTGTCGGAGGACAGACACAAACAAAAGTAGGAACAAACCAAACATCTTTTTAAAAACTTAACTAATCTATTCCTAATTCATAAATAACCAATTCTATTTAATATAGCTTGTCGTATCAGAGACTGACTACAAGTTATCGAAACCTATCTGCATCTTGGTGCCGGAAGAGGAGATTGCAAGAGAGAATCAGAGTAAGGCAAATAAGAATGTCACTTCTCATCATATTTGTTGAGAAGTGGTATCTCCAAGCATGGATCTCGGGACCAATGCAATATACAACATAACCATTATATAATTTATTACTAAAAAAAAAAAAGGTTATCTATATTTTTCCCAAAGATATTTATTCAAAAGTGAACCAAATGAATAAACTGTAATTTCAGCTCATGCATTAATATTCTAATGCTCAACATGTTATTACTTAACTTACAATTTAAAAATAAACAATTCATATAATACAAATAGGGCATAAGTGTGCAATTTGATATATGAAAAATGTGGAAAATTTCTAAGTAAAAAAAAAAGAAGTAGTACTTAAAAATATATTTTTCCAACTGCATTTATGATAAAACCATACAATAGCAAGTTAGCAAAAAGAACATTTTTGTAATCTCCTTCTCCCAACATATACAAGACACCAAATCTTGATAAATCATGTTACTCCTCTGTACTTATTCAACCAGTAAAATGATAAGTTTTTAAATTCTATTCTCAGCATGTTATTTATTTTTTGGTTTATTCATAATATTGGATGAATACTTTAGCTACTATTATATCTGAGTATAATTTTAAGTAGCCACTTAATAATAAATAAAAGAAGACAGTCTCTTACACGCTTGAATAATACTTTATATTTTTCTTATACTTTTCTGGTTGTTAACATATTATTTAATTAAAAAATACTTTTGGAATAATTTGTCGGCCAGCTACATTTTTTTTCTTCTTTTTTTCAATCTTTCTAATCATGTTTATCTTTATGTTAAGGAAACAATAATCAATGATCTTTCAAAAGACTGCTATTCATAACTTGATGAGTTTCTCTAAAACAATTTTGTTAGATAGACAAAAACTATAAGATCACAAACACACAATTAAATACACAAATAGGACTTTATAGAGATGCATATTCAAATAAGAATATCTATAAATGTATTGGAAGCACAAAAACAAAATGAGCAAGAACACTTGAATTATTTAGACATTGTTTTTAGGTCAACACATTGTAAATAAAACAACAGTGCTATTTAACACACAGGATGAATACCATAATTAGGGAATTTATGAAATTTAAAGTTCAAAATCATATATGGTGATGACAAAGTCCAATCAGTAACACAAAACATTATGTAAAAAACCTTTTTTTATGTTTTTTTTAGAAAATTCTATTAAAAAATACTTTATAGTTTAATAGTTAAAAGTTTTAGGCTTATTGATGGGAATAGAGTTATATATATATATATATATATTTATTTGTTTTTTGTTTCTCCTTATGTTAAAATAAAAATCATCCTGTTGATAATGCCTTAATAAGCGAAATGTACATTCAGGTTATATAAAAACAATATTCAAATATGTCATCATTTTTTAAACAATTATTATAAAAAGATTTAATTCTTCATAAATATATATATATATATATTTATATATATACAAATACAAATATATATATACAAATACAAATATATATATATATATATATATATATATATATTGCCGGGAAGCAAAATATTATTGAACAATGCATTAATCCTTTGGGTCATTTATTTCATGCTAAGTTTGAAATGAAGTTTTTCTGTATCTTTTTTTTTAAATATTGATTTAGAATCTATTCATATGAATGAATATAGAATGAATTAACATAATTTGATTTACAATATATTCACATACATTTAGATTTATCAATACAGAATAGATTCATAAAGGTAATGTTAATATTTGAATAGTTGGTTGACAATTTAGCTTTATTATTACTTAAAATTCAATCTAGCTTTATCATTACTTAAAATTCAACATTATGCTGAGCACTGGCACCCATCAATATAATAACAAGGATATTGGTGCAGTCTGATGTTTTGTCCTGAATGCTAATGCAGATAAGTATTTTCTTACCTTGGGCACTTGTTAGAGTTAAATGATGGTTTGACACCTTCAATATTGAGTGAGTTTTAGTTTTACATACCCCCAAATGAAGGACTCTATACAGAAGGCAACCTTGAAAAATTTCCTAACTCAGGCATATCATCTGAGATGTAATATGAAACAATTTTTGGGGGGAGGGAGGGGAGAAAGAAAGAAAGAAAAGAAGAAAGAAAAAATAAGTGATGGTATAGGGAGAGTTGAGGGCCTACCAGAGTGGATATGACAAGAGGGAAAAGAATTCAAATGAATGTAATCATCTTCCAAGCAAACTATAGCAAAGCAATGGTGCTGATGGACAAGTTGGAAGATTCAGAAAAATTGGCAGTTCCAAGTTAGGAAGAGAGTAGCTATTTGCTTTGAGGAGATCTAACCATGAAAATTAGGCAGAGAGGAGGGTGTAGTTATCTTAGATCCAAGAATGGGAATTCTTTCAATTGCACTAAGAAGTAGCGGAAGAATAAATTTCACAGTTTATAATACCATAAAAGTAATTGTCTCTAAAAACAATTCTATAAAAATAATAATTTACAAAGTGTCTAATTAGTTGGAATTATAATTATTTCAAAAAATGAAATTTTCTGCAATATTTATTTAATTCATTTATTAATGAATAATATTCTGAGAATTATTTTCTGGATTTATGAAGTTGAAATCAATAAGAAAAAACTTGCTAAATTTAGAGGCAACAAAACCTCATCATTAATTAGAGTGCATTCACTATCTAACAAGTTCATCTATATACTATTTTCAATATGAACACTCTTCCAATCAACAGAAAAGCACCAGTTCAATCTTTTGATAAATAGTTTAAACAGTTAAAATATTTAGAATAAACTGTCTACTTGTATGGCAAAACAATTGGATCAGTATTTAATAAGTTTTGGTTAAAACTAAATCATTCATGTCAAAAAACTATGTTACCTTGAAATATCACAAATAGAAAAATAGGCCATATTGATCTTTTTACACTACATATGACCTATGTTGATACAATATATATATGATATATATATAATATGTTATAATGTTAAATGAAATAGCTTAAAACAAATATCAACATGGATGTTCTCATCACTATTGTTACAATATTTTGGGTAATTGTTGTAATTGTGAGTTTGAATCTCATCCTAGTGTCGCCAGTTGTTGTGGTCGCCACTTGTAGTGGTCGAGTGTGGTGTTGTATCCAGTATAGTTAATAAGTATAAGAAATACTATAAATATAGTTAAATATAATATAAATAAATAATATAGTTATTAAGTATAAGAAGTATAAGAAATAAGATGACAGTATTAGGAGTTAACAAATATATTAACAAAAGATCCATAAATAGTGGCATACGGCTTGGCAGCATTGTGGCTCCTGGCTGCTATGCTGAAATCTCTGGGTGACGAGAGAGATCACATTTATAGTGATTAGAAGAGTTCATTCTGAGGTGTGTTTCACCCATAACAGTAATATATTGTGTGTATATTTTCTATATTTGAAAAATAACATTTATAAAAGCAGGTATAAAAAAGCAGTAAATGTTATGCCTGAATCTCTATTCTGTATATTATGTAAATGTCTCATTTTTCTTTAAACATTCCAATACTTCAACTGAGGAAAAATTAACATTTTTAACCTTAGACTCCTTTTTGGATTTAACACCAATATTAAATTACTCTATAAGTGGATTACTACAATATCTTTTCCCTTAAATGATTATGTGCTGTTAAATGATGTCAGATTATTTTTTTCTTTATTTTATGATAACTTTTATTTCATTCTAAATCAATTTAAAGCTTAAATCTGTTTGAAACCTCAAAATACAGAGTGATTTCAAAGTAACTCCCTAATTTATTTTTGAAGTGTAATTTCTCCAATTAATTAATGTAAGGAAAATGAATATTGCATAAATTTTTATTTGAAATTCACTATAGTCACCATCAGCTTCTTAATGAACTACATCAACTGATTTTACAAGAAGCATAGAAACATGCAGATATAAAAGTATATGTGTGCATATGACCATATGTATGATATGTATATTTATTATTTCATTCATTTCGATGAATATATTTAAATTTACATTTGTTATAAGACCCATATTAATAGATATCTTCCTGGTGATCCTGATGGTGAAACCTGGGTAGAGAATATTATTCAACATTTGTATATATATATATATATATATTAATATATATATATATATATTAATATATATATATTTTTTTTTTTTTCCCCTCCTATTTTTGTTTCTTTCAATGAAATTTTTAAAATGAATTCTTGTCCAATGGATGATATTTAGAACCAATCCTATCCATGCTTCTAACCTAACACAAATTTCTACTTCTTCTAACTTAAAAAATACATTACTATATTTTCTTTTATAATCCTGAATAACTGACTTAGAAAGGATTTCATTTTATCTCTTAAGGATGATTTTTTCTTCTTCTGGATTTACAAGAATTTGCCTGTTTTAAACTTGACTTTAACATAATATTCAAATATCAATGAAGAATACTACTTTAGAATATTTAGTTTATTTGTACCTAAAATGCATCTCATTTTATAAATGTAATTTCTCTATAGATAATGTCCTTGCCTCTGTACTACAGACTAAAAAGATGAATCATCAATTGATTGCCAAGAGGTACCTATATTAAGATTATGTTATATATTGAATATAACTAATATCAACATTACTATTGTCAAAGAAGGCCATAAAATTTAGGAATCATATTATTTAATAACTTTTTTTTAATCATCTTATTTCTTTGTTTTTTATTTTGGAGCTTTTTTTGTAACAAAGTATACATATGATTCTAAAAAAATGCTATGACTACTAAAGACAGAGGGGGGAAGAAAGAGAAGAGGTCAGAAGTAGAGAGAGGGAAGAACAAGAGAAAAAGAGAGAAAGACTACAAACTAAAAATCATGATTTCATTTTCTCTTTAATATTTATAATGTATATTTAAACAAAATCCTGGAGCCATGTCACTATTGATGAAAACAAATGACTGCCAGTCGACTGGTGGTCAGTTGACTATTTTATGACTTATGTTTAGTGCTTTTAGAACTTTTTGCATCAAGTCTGGTACTTTCAAATGAAAAATTGGCTTCATATTTGGCTGTTGCCTATAAAACCCATCAATCTAAGCTTTGTAGTTTTTGCTAAGAGTGCACATTCATTTGTAATAAAGCTTTTACAAATTGCACATAGGTTTTAGGATGGCAGTTTGATGACTTAAAAATTCTTTTTTGAATACAAAAAGAATTGTATTTAGCATTCAACTAACTTTAAAATTTATAAACACTAAAATTCTTATTCTAAAAGCAAGGCTAGATTAGACCAGAAAAAAAGAGGAATTTGATAAAAATGCTACAACTCAAACGAAGTTATCAAGACAATAATAATAATAAAGATCATAATACATTAATACAGATCCATATCTTTTAAGTTTGACCTGTTTGTTATAAAGTGACTTTTCTTTTAAATGAGAATTGAGAATCTGGTTGGTTTAAATCTGTTAACTTTTAGTCTATTTAAATGGCTAGCTAAGCTAAATTGGCTAAAGTTCTGGGTTTTTAACAATGAAAATAAAACTGAATAATATACAAAATACCAATTATTAAATCAAATAGAATAAATATGAATTAAAAAATTGATAGAGTTCAATTTTATATCTTAACTTGCCTTAATAAGGAAATAATCTGTTTACAAAATCATTATTTTAATTCATAAATGATTCAAATGACTCATTTCTTTTTTATGTTTAATTTTTAAAGAAAAAATATCCATATAAGAAATATCAAATCTTTTAAAATCGTTACAAGTTGTAAATACTAATTCCATATCAATTACTCAGGCTTGATCAGTTTGATAAGACAGTATGCAATGTAAACATTGCAGTATTTTAAGCATTGTAAGCAAACAGTAAACCTTTTTGTTGCCTGCAGGAATAAAGAGTTGTTGCAACAATAATTAAATATTGTTCTAATGTTTGAAAACAGATAAAGATTTTCAGTACTTTCCTTCCTTTGAGTTCAAAGTTTCTCAAAAGAGGAGTACAAAATGCACTGTTGTATATAAGTCTTAAAGGAATGGTGATGACATTTTCTAGTGAAATATAAACTCATTTGTATTTATTTTTGTTTCATATACTTGGTTTATCAATGATTGATTTATATTATTTAAATATTTTGCAAATGAAGGATTTGCTGAGAAATACATTTGGTTCAAGTTTTATTATAGCTTCATTGATTTACTTTATAGCTGACTGAACAAGCGGACAAGCGGATACAATCAGAAAGAGATTAGAGCCTTTTGTAGAAGATATTTATAGCATGAAGGGTTTGTTTTAAGAAAATCATTGATGAAATAAAAGTGTAGCACTAATAGGATGTATTAAGTTTCAGGGACAGTACTTGGAATTGATGAGCTCTATTTGTAAATAAATAGTGAATCCCACTTCTTAAAAGTAGAAATATATAAATATATGCACATACACATGTATACATATAATTAATTAGTTAAGAAATTAATGAAATAGAAAGGAAATGGTAATAATAGAAAAATAAATAAAAAATATGACATAATAATAAATGTTAAATGATAAATTAAATACAGCCTTTTGTCATAAGTAATATTTTCAAAAATTAGATACGCATTATGTAATATTTTAAGTTAAACCATAACTCTTTATCATCTTTATCCTATTCTTTTTACTTTGTCTTACTTGGCCCAAGAACTAATAAAAATCAATATTTATCATAGAAGTATATATATATATATTTATATATATTATATTAACTTAATGAGCACCAACCCAAGTTTGGCCAAGGCCATTTTTACGTGCTCTTACCCGGGCTTTTTATATTCGGTGTTACCCTTCACTTAGATGAGAAGCTCTCCCAATTTAACAAACCCCATCTGTCCAAGGCTTCTAAAGTGAAAGTCATGGTTTTGACTGGGATTTGAACTCGCGTAATACGATTCCAGAGCCCAAGCTTTTACCAATTCTCCACCGTCGCTATATATTTATTTATATATATATATATGTGTGTGTGTGTGTGTGTGTGTGTGTATTAGTCACTATTTAATCAAAGAGGTTGAACCAAAAATGTAGCTTCTGGAACAATTTCTTCCCTAATTTTAAATTCTTTAATTGCTTTTTTTTTTGTTTTTGGATTTTCTTAAAGAAACAAATTTGCTTTCAAAAATTGCTTTGGCCAATAATTCTTATCAAATTCTT
>JAUZSX010328551.1:0-11189 GCA_034780655.1 Idiosepius hallami | reverse complement strand
TACTGAATTAGAAAAAGCCCAGATATATAGAGCACGTAAAAATTGCCTTGTGCCAAACTTGGTTAGGTGCTCTACCAAGTAAATTATATATATACACACACACACATACATATATATATATACATATACAGAGAGAGAGAGAGAGAGAGAGAAAGAGAGAGTAATATTGCCTATAATTAGAGTTAGTGTGCTTAATATCAGTGATAGAGCATCAGGTCGCATGACTACGCAGGTAAGAAACTGACTGTCACCGAAGTCATTGCTTATCTAATAGTCCAGGAAAAAACGGGGTCACCTAGACCCCCCCCTGACAACTCAACTTTAGTGGGCTCAGAGTGTAGCTTAGGGTCCACTAAACACATTTAGCTTGTTTACCAAAAATATAATCTTTAAAGGCTATTGATGATGGCCCTTGATTTAAGGGTACCCACGCGCACGCAAAATGAAAGAGTTAGTCAGATTTAAACCGGGGGCAACCTTGAAATCCCCCCAAATTTAATTTCGATGGGTCCGGAGTATAGTTTAGGATCCCCCGAACACGTTTCTATATGTTAATCTTAATATAACGCGTTTTGATCATTGCTTATGGCCCTCGATTTAATGATACCCAACAGTAGGCAAACTGATAGTGCAGATTAAAGTTGGGGGAATCTAACAAACCAATCAGAATTTAACTTAAGTGGGTTCAGATTGCAGCATACGGTCCCCTGAACACATTTGGCCACTTTAATTATAGTATAATTAATTTGAAGTATTCTTTTAGCATCACGTTTCCATGAGAGACGTTTATAATAAAAGAAATTAACGGAATTTTAGAAAATGCATCAACGTAATGACTACTAAACAGAAAGGAGAAAGAAACAAAAGAAATAAACATAAGCATTAAAAGACCAGCATAAAAAGAAGTTTGAAAATGGAGTGAGAGCTCCGAAATATAACATACTGAATAAAACACTTAAAACGCATCATTTAAGCCTTTTGAAAATTTTATTTATTATTTATTTTTAATTAATTAAGGATGTAAAATAGCACAACGAATTTACCAAAAATTCATTTATAGTTTTTTTTTCTAGTTTTGTGCATCAAATAAGCTTCCAGCTTAATATACTATAAATAAAAGTAAAGGATTCACACACAAAAAAGTTAATTCCCAATCATCTTTTACTTTATACAAACCTTATTTCCATAGATTTCCCGTCTTCATACCAATCCCTTCTACCATATTTTTCTTTTCAATCTTTTTTCTTGTGTATATTTTATGCCTGTTACCAGCCAACATTCTATCTTTTTTCTCCTCTCTTTCTCTCTCTCTCTGTTTCTTTGACATAAATACATCTCTTTCACTTTCCTTCTTATCTTTGCTTCCTTTCTATTTTCCATCCTCTTTTCACTTCTTGACATTTGAAGATTTTGTTTGGCATTAAATTCTTTTGAAAATGTAAACACTTTTACCACTCTAACATAAAACTTTTTTTGTTGATAGATTCACTTGACACCTGGAAAAATCAGCCAAAACACCCACACAGCTTTTATTTTTTTTTAATTTTTGTCTTGCCTTTTTAACGGTAAATCTCCCGCCTTTCTTTTAAAATGGTATTTACTTTTTTTTTTACTTTTAAATGTTAATATAAACCGTTTTTAAGACCCTAAACACAATAAGGTAGTTTAGAAGATACTATTTCATGTTACATTTAAGTCTGACTTTTAAGATGAATATCATATTTACTTGGTAGAGCACCAAACTAAGTTAGACACAAGGCCATTTTACGTGCTCTATATATCTGAGAATTTTTATTGTGTTACCCTTTACCTAGATGAGCTGTTCTCCAAAGTTAACGAGCCTTATCTGCCTGAGGCAGCTAAAGTGAATGTAATGGCTTTGACTGGGATTTGACTCGCGTATTACGATTCCAGAACCCGAGATTTTACCAATGCTCCACCGTCGCTGACCTTTAAAGATGAATATGTTAGTTTGTTGAGTTTTACGGTATATCAGCCGCTTTGGGTCATTTAATGCCGAGAAAAAACATTTATTTAATAAACGATCTTTTTTCCCCACGTATAATTTTTTAACTCTTTTAATTTGAATTGGCCCATATATCGGCCCTGACAGCATAAGGCAAAATAAGACTCGCCAATATTTTGGCTTTAATATTTTTTCTAATATAACGACTCTGAGTGACTACTTGGCAATTTAGATCAGTTGGGGTTCAAAGGGTTAATATCACAATATGGACGCAGTAAAGGTGTAATATAAACAAAAATATGAAAATAAGAACAAAAATATATTTAAAAAAGGTTAAATAATTACAAAACGTGGTGTGACATAATGCTATATGGATAACTATATTAAAGTGAATATAGAAAAGAATTTTCAAATTATCATGTGTAAATTTCACATATAAAACCGACTATTGAATGAAAAAGCAATAGTCAACTCGGGATTTGAACTCAAGTAAAAATGTACAAAGAAACCCATTTAACAAATGGTTGTGTGTATATCAATGAATATGAGAATATTTGGACAGATGATTTGATTTTGGATTTAACGACATATCAACCACTTTTGGAGTCATTTAGTGCTATAATGGTATTTTGTTTATGTTTACTTGATTCTCTCAAGTTTCAATTATGAAAGTTGGTTTGAATTTTATTTGTTTATTGGTTATTTTTATTTTGTTTGTTTTGTCGGTAGTTTTTTTTTATTTATATATATTTATGAATATTTTGCTGATATTAATTGTTTAGAGAATTTTGAAAATTTTGCTTCTTTCAGGTATTGTATAATTTGGTGAGGTTTTGATTTTTTAAATATTTCGCTGATGTTTGTTGCTTTAGAATATTTTTTACGGATGTTTTTGTACTTTTTGCATTCTATCATAATGTGTTTGACTATTAGCTGAAAAGATAACAGTTTTAAAGTCTTATTAACCCTTAAGACCCGAATAGGCCAATATATCGGCCCTGAAGACATAAGCCAAAAAAGACACACCAGCAGTTTGATCTTTATTTATTACCCTATTATAACGGCTCTGAGTGACTAGTAGGTAATTTTGATAAGTTAGATCCAAAGGTTTAAAATGATAGAAGCAGCAATCGACTTTAGTTAATTCAAGACTATTTTTGCTAGCATAGAAAATGTTAGGAAGACTTTTTTTTTTACTAGATAGTTATGTTAGTGTTAGTGTGTGAGAAAGAAAAAGGGCGAACTCTTTCAATAAAATGAGTCTTAGCATGAATAAATTGTTTCTAAGAAATCGCTATTCGCTCCGTTAAACACTGAAACGATAACTAGAGAAATCAATCGTCAGGTGAATTAATTCTCATTCACGTTTAAACGTGACTTCAAATATGACCGAAAGACTTTGGATCAAGTTTGACAGAGTTTGTTTTCAATTTAGTGTTTTCGGGTCATTTTCTTATTGTATTTTCTTATATTTTTCTTTTTCTTTAGTTGTTGCATGGTGCAGTGAAATTATAGTAAAAAGAAGGTGAAAAAAATCTTTATGATGGGGGATATACTACAACTACTATTGATGATTATACAAGTTTCTTTCACCATTTTATATCAATTAATGTATAGGAAATTTTTTTTTCTATTTCCTTGTGGGTATTCTTTGAATAATTTAATATATAATAAAATAGATGAAACGAGAACAAAAAAAAGAAATAATGAAATATTAAGATAAAATTAGAAACATGATTACATTTTCACTGTGATAAAATGAAGAAGAAATTACTAATATTCAAAACCAGATTGACTTGTTGTTATAGAGTATTTATTATTAAAAGCAGCGGTAACAATCTTTAATTTTATTGAATAGATAAGATGAAAATAGATAATAGATAAAAAAAAGAAATATCTAATAAAAACAATATTACTACTTCTATTATTGTGTTTAGATGACCCTAATCTACACTCGGAACCCACTAAAGTTACATTCTCTTTGGGTGCAAGGAAAACTCCATATTTTATGATGATAATAATAATAATAATGATGATGATATGATACAAACTTCGTTGGTTATCATGACGTCTTTCGCAAATTAACTTTAGATTGGATAATAAGCTCAAGTCAAGAAAAAATTGGACAACAAAAAGATGGATGCCATTTTATCTTTACGTTAATTTTCAAAAGATTTTTTTAATTTTGCAATCTGATCTGAATTAATACGATGTTGATTTTTATATTGAATGAACTTCTCATTGTTTATGCGATGAAAAAGGTCATGCTTTATGAGAGATTGAAGTTATTAGCTACCGTTGAATTTACACGGGTTCTGCTAGTAATAATGATTATAACTATGAAACAACTGTCTAATAAGAGAAACCATATGAGTCTTAAACGAAATAGATTCATGCAGATACTTTGCCATTCTTGAAGCAGATGCCATCAAGCAAGTGGAATCAAAGGAGATAATCTGGAAATGATATTTAAGAAGAACAAGAAAGCTATCAGAAAATAAATTATATAAAAGAAACCTCATCAATTGTAATCTGGATAGCATTCTTGGTGGGATGCTAGAGATCATACCGAAGATGGATAAAAAATAATGAGAAAACTGGACCAAAAACGAAATAATGACTTTGCACTAGGCACTACACCTGAAAGACAACATTGATTGATTAAAAGGATTAAAAAAAAGGTAGGGATGATATACGTGTTCCCTTACATATCGAGGAAAGCGTAATAATGTGTTATAAGAACTAAGAAAATACATTGAATAAAAGGCAAAAATGATCATTACATCTACAAAGATCAGCAAACAAAAATTAAAGAAACAAAAAGAACGACAGTCATGATCTCGTGCAAAAAGGATATATTCTCCGCCCATACCCCATAAGCTCACAATAAATATATAAAGATATAGAGATCGGAAGAGTATATATTGGAGTGACATAGAGTAAGTCCCTATAACAAATAGTAATATACAAGAGCATGAAGGTAAAATACCCTTTTTGAAATAAAAAATATTTTGCATAATTTCGAAAAGCAGCTGTAGTAAAAGTAAAGTATTATTATTATTAATATTAGTAGTAAATATAAAATTGTTTTGACAGCAAACAAATGAACGGCACTAACAAAAGGATACAAAAAACGATATCCTTAAATCCGTATGGCGTAACAATGATAGATATTTTAATTCAGGTCTCATTTATTTTACATATATATTTAATTCTAACCAAATTAATATATAATATATGTAACAAGGTAAAATATAAATGTAAATTACAAGATTGACGATATTTTTGTATTGGGTATGTTTTTGGAAGGGAATTTTGGTGTTTTTTTTTTTTTAGTGGCATTAAATGAACTTCGTGAATGGCTTTTTTGCTAAAGCAAGAATTCAGGTAAAATCTCATCATGGAGTATTTTTTTTGACAAGTTACAGGTTGATAAACAGTAGACTTTCGTGTTTCTACCGATGTTATGAAACCAAAGTGTTGATCACACTGAATGGTTCTCTGCTAAATGTACTGTACACCAAATGATCGGATGAGACAATGTCAGACAGGTGAAACGGATGCAAGGCTAGCTATCAGTTGGATTATAGGAACTAAGAATTAAACCAAGTAGATGGGAGGCACTTTGAGTGGTGTACTTAATGAAAGGCTACGATCAGAATTTGAACAAAAATCCCATGGTTTCTGACTTGTGTTTTCGTTTCAAATAAAATAATCTTTTAAGTAACATAACACTAAGTTTGTTTTGTGGATCATATAGAGTATAATTTCGGATGGTAATTGGAATAATTATTTTAAATAATTGCAACAATACTCGTGATAGATGCAAGTAAGATAATATTGTAAAAATTATCAATGGCAAAATCATTGATATCCAGATTTTTTTTAGTTTGTGCTAAGGCCCATTTTGCTAACCCTAACCCTAATTCATTTTGTTAGTTTAGAAAAACAACTAATACTAATTATAATAAATCAGCAAAAAAATAGTGATATTCTGGTAATAAAGATTTAATGCTCTTGGAAAACTTGATTATTTCCATGTAAAGGGAGAAGACGAAATATTATAAAAACAAATGTAATTGTATTTTTAATAAAGCTTCATAATCTGAGTTTTAACTTTACGGAAGACTTTTGACATTCTTATCTTAGTAGTTTTTATTGTTTTCTCTCTACGTTTCGGCCAAGTATCTCAAGTAATCACTGCCTCCCATAGTTGTTCTATAACACACTAGGTTTTTGATCAAGAACATCTCTTGCTGGCTAAAGTTTAAATTGGAACAACTATTTTCTGACAATGCTCACCTGAAACCGCAGAGACTAGGTTACAAGACTTAGCATCCCTATTGGAGGTGGTGGTCTATTAGATGAAGACAGCCAGAGGTAAAGTTAGCCGAGGCATAGTGAGAAAACAGTTAAAACCATTACATTCACCTTTAGCTGCCTCGGGCAGATGGTGCTCTTTAACTTGGGAGAGCATTTCATCTAGATGAAGAGTAACACTGAATCTAAAAAGCTCGCGTAAGAGCACGTAAAAATGGCCTTGTGCCAAACTTGGATTGGTGCTCACCAAGTAAATGTAAATATAATATACCTTATGTCAAAGAAATTGATAATATAATAGATATTTAAAATTCAAACAGAAGATAAAAAAAAATCATGTGACACAATAGAAAATGTACTATAACAGTGAATAAAGGAATCCTCAAGAAAGGTAGCCATAAGCGTAGATAGACGAAGGTACGTAAGAGATATAAAGTGGCTTCTCATTTAAACCATTGAATGATTTAGTATTGCTATGAATAACGTTAGAAAGACAAGAAATAAAGAATAACAGGTGGTATCGATACACAATGTTTAATGATTAGAGAATTCAGGTATAGACTGGGTGAACTATTATAGGAAAGATAAAATAAAAATACAGAAAAAACGAATGATGGCAAAAACGGTATTTATTATTAAAACTACGCTACTGTTTACGTCTCAATTTGTTAAAGATTTTTTTAGAAATTATTCAGAAATGAAACTGCTGAAAATAGTATACTAGAACTATAATTGTAGACTTCCAGCTATGTGTTATTAAAAAAAATTACGCGATGAAAAAAAACAATGAAAAATTATTATTCAAGGCATTAAATGACCTATAAAGGTTGATATACCGTAAAACAAAACTAACCAAACAAAATTGTAGACTGTGAATTTAAAGGGGTAGATAGATGGTATAACCTACGGTTGTTACGGAGTAACATAGTCTAATTCAATTAACCTTTAAAATCCTTTAAATAGACCAAAAAAAGCTACGGTTAACTTTTGCACATTCAAAGCTACACTGAAGATTAGTGTGGCAATTCGATACTTTTTGTTTAGTGTTCGGGAAGAAGCAGCACCCTACACTCTTCAATTGGCATGGAATGGAAAGGACTAGTTGTCACAACCGTTTAGAGAAAGCTACTTAACAATATCGCTGTGAAAGCATAAATGGTGCTATCTAAGATAAACCATGATTATAGTACCCTGATCGCTTGCTCCACATAATTGATACGCTACATATATCAGCGAAATGATAAGCATAATGGACAGAAAAAAAAATGTTACACATATTGTTGTTGACGGTGAAAAAATTGTACGATATCGTATACATTAATTGAAAGAAAAGGCCAGTGGTTAGAACACTCATCAAAATCCATACCAGAAAAGTATGAATTAATGTGTGACTTCAATTTCTAATTGGACAGAGTGACACATCGACAAAAAGGATCAAGCGTAATCCTTTTAGAATAGAAAAGACAGCGTTTCATAATTGAAGTAGCTATATTCAGTCAAGATATAATTGAATTAAAACGGATATAAAAATTGGCATCTATTCAGAGCTAAAAATAGAACTTGCACCAAATTGGTTGTCAAGTGTAAGGTTGTATCTGTGGTAATTGGAAGCGTCCCAAAATCTGTTTATAGCTAAAATAGCAGTGAATTACCACAATAGATTTCTACAGAAGTTAACACAGTTAAATAAATCTACTTGGTCAAGCACCAACCCAAGTTAGACACAAGGCCAATTTTACGTACTCATTATATCTTAGGGCTTTTGTAATCGATGTTACTTTTTACCATGATGAGTAACTCTCAATGAATTGACGCGTGTCATCCATCTGTGTTTTTTTTTGTCTGCACATGCTTTAAAATTTGCCAGTCTTTCTCTCTTCGTATATTCACTTCTTGGGACACATCGGGCATCGTGTAATAATTCAAATTTTTTCCCTTGTAAATCAAGTGAAGAGGTGATACTTGAAAGAGAACCAGCAACTTGATAACTTTTAAAACTAACCGAACACCCATGTAAATTTGATATGTACGTGTATTCAATTCAAAATTGTCCAGAAATATTTTCATTTCATTATAAGAAAAACAAAGTATAAAAAGAAGACATTCTAGTCTTCATAGTCTTTATTTTATGGTCTTCTTATAAGGTGTTTTGATATGGTACCAAGGGCTCCTATTATGATAACTGCAGTTTTTATGCTTCAGATCTTTAATATTTGCTGAGCGTTTCTCTTTCATCCATTATCACCCTGTGGTCAGCTAGTATATCGAAAGCCACTATTTGCTATGTTTTCTTCTTATTGATGATAATCCGGTTCGGTCTTCAGACCAACACACAGCAACCGGTTGCTTATATTAAGGTCAGAGAGACAAAAAAGACTCCCCCGACTCCCAGCAGATTTATTATTATTTACAGATCTCAGGCCAATTACTAAGTACCTGCACACCCAGCAACCACTAGTTTCGACTGGAATCAGAATGACAAACTCCTCTTTGATCCAGCACATTCCAGTAGAAGACTGTATGGAGAAACACCTCCTTGGGCTTTCCTTTCTCTGCGTTCACTTTGCACTCCTATCATAAATAGTTATCCCTCTCTGCCAACGCCCGGTGGTGATTGCTGAAGGTGGAGTGGTAATAAGTCTCCTCAGACTCCCCAGTATTCATATCTTGCAGTCTATCACTGCAAATCCCTTCTTTATCTCATTCAGTTTCATATATATATATATATAGAAAACTGAAGGAATTTTCATATATATAATTATCATTTATAGAATGGGTTGAAAATTTGTTTACTGAAAATACTTGGGAGGCCCTAAAAAGTGAATAAACGTATCTACTTTTTTTCGACTAAGTCATCTACATATTTTACGTTTGTTTTTAAAACAAAATTGATAATATACATGATGATTTAGGAGAGTAACAATCATAAAGATTCAGAAAACTACTCAATGAAAACCAGGATAGACCTAACCGTATTTTATACACAATCAAGAACTACATCTGTCATTGAAAAAGCAAAGTTAATATTGAACATAAATTCAGAACATGTAAACGCACAGTCTGAAACCATGAGTTTTTTTTTTATTATTGATATAAGAAGAATAATCAGGAAAAATTATATCTATCACAATAAAATCATTATAATGAGAGCCACAATGAAATTGCTATCATCAACTTGAGAAAATTGTTTCTGAGCATTGGCTTAGTACCAAGAGATAACTAAACACTTGGTCTCTGGCAGAAAACCAAGATACCAAAAATTAGTAATAGCAATATTAACAATAATTATAAATATTCTTAATTATTACAAACAAACTTAATGACAACATTTTTAACTAGAACAAAATATAACATAATTGTGAAAATTTTGGAAAGTATTGGAACCTTGATAAACAATTGATAGCAGGTCGGAAATCAAAAACGAAAAACTTGTAAGACGGAATGTGATGCAGACAAAATAAAACAAGGATAATCATACACATAAATCGCTTTATAAATATCCGATTCCACTTATTATACTTAATATTAATGCAATAAAATAAATGAAATAAAATAAAATGCTGAGGAAAATCAAGGAGTTAAAAAAAAAACAATTGTCTTTTTTTTAAAGAAAGGCTGTTTTTCTTTAAAAGTGCCAAAAATTCAAACCTCGTAAAGTCTGAACCACGTAAGTCGAGTCTGTCGTCACCCGAGGGCAGACTTTACAGTAAAGTACTGTTTATCGTCAAACATGGGAATAAAGAGGTAAAAAATTAGACAAGGTTCAAGAGACATAAAGAGATTTTTTTAAAATTCAAGATTCACTTTTCTTTCTTTTTTATTTTTCGTTAATTCAAGTTCTTCAGTGTTCATATAGATAAATAATGTTAAAAAATCTTTGATAAAGCATAGAACAAGCACAAATCCCCAAAACCAATTTGCCGTTTCTGGATAGTGTTTTCTTAGATATTAGGGAGAAAATAACATAGTATATTATTTTTATGGCTATACTATGGTTAAAACCTTTTTCAAAAGTTGTTTGATAAAATAAATAATTATAATTGGCCAGTTGTAAATCATATTTTAACAAAACTTTAATCTAATGAGTAAACCGTAGCAGGTAGGGCATTTTAAAATGTGTTGAGTTAAGAGAGTTCTTAGTTAAAAGGTTGGTAAACTACAAGGGTTTACTGTATATGAAGAGACATAACAAACAGATTAATAATAGGAGAGATAAATAAAAGTCTTTATTTCATTTGAAATAAATATACATGCTATATTGCTGAGTAAATAAAATAAAGAGGGAAACTAAAATTTAACAATAACATTTTAAAAAAATATCTTTAAATAAAACTCAATCAAATAAATAATATGAAATCCATTTTTGAAATAAAATGTGAAACATAAAAATAGAGTAAATAATAAAGCGATGCATATCGTATGAGAAAATAAGTCAGACTTCAAAGCAGATTGTTTATAGATTCAGATAAAAAGAGAATAAAATGGTAAAAATGAAAAAAATAATGCCAAACTTTTTCAATTTATAGGCGAGAGGAACTTCAAATATAAAAGGCTAAAAACAGAAAAAGTATAATAAATGGCGAGTAGACCAGGGCCGCGAGCCTCGACGACAGGACCACGCGAGTAGACCAGGGCCGCGAGCCTCGACGACAGGACCACGCGAGTAGACCAGGGCCGCAAGCCTCGACGTGAAGAACGCTCAAGGCGACTCAGGCCGAGAGCCTCGACGAGAGGACCGCGCGAGGGGACCCGGGCCGCGAGCCTTGACTAGAAAAATGAATTTTTTGCACAATGAAAAGTTTAGTTAATTTTGATAAGTATATTAACTTTTTTTGGTCATTTAACATCAAGTTAAATTATTTTTGATAAAATCTTCCTCCCCCCACCTATCAATACACTCTTT
>JAUZSX010328540.1:0-11190 GCA_034780655.1 Idiosepius hallami | reverse complement strand
GTGATCTACATACCTGAGCCTTTTGCATTCAGTGTTGCCCTTCACCTAGAGGAGTTACCTGAAGCAGCTGAAGGTGATTGTAATGATTTAGACTGGTATTTGAACTCGCGTAAGGTGATTCCAGACTCCTACCAATTCTCAACCTTGCTGTAGTGTGTGTGTGTGTGTGTGTGAATATATATATATATATATATATTAGTTAAGTGTAGAGTCAATGGGAGTCGGCAACTGCCAGTTTCTTGCTTATGCGTTCATCAAGCCTTAAAAACAAGTATGCTACGGAAACAGCAAATACAAATTTGCTGCCCAATGCACCTTTGGGTGTAAAAATTAAGCATAGGGCTAACGACTCTTTCTCTTAAAAACAAGTATGGTACGGAAACAGCAAATACAAATTTGCTACCCAACACACCACTGAGTGTAAACGGTTGATGAATGAAAGTTAAAAGCATCATTGAAAATTCACTTACTAATTTAGGTTCCTTAAAAACTTGGCAATCAATCATATCCCAAGCATTTAAACCAAGAGCCATCAATCGAACTAAAAGCAGCAGATCAGTGTTGTCCTGAAAAAAATATTTCCGGTCAAAATTTTTTACATTTCATAAAATGCATTTAATGAAAAAAAACCTTTTTTCAAATCAAGGCTACTTTAACTTTTCATAATTATGACCCCCATTTATGAGTGCGAGTTTTTTTGTCAGCCCCCAGACAAATATTAAATACATTTAACCATTTTTACAGGCAAATAAAAAATGACATGTTTAAAAAAATTATTTATTACAAATATAAAATATTATCATTTTATTTTTTAGATGAGGCTTCATAATTTAGGAATTGACTTTATTATTCGGACTTTTGTCCTCATCTCAGTAGGTTTTTGATGTTTCTATATGTTTGAGATGAGGCTTCATAATTTAGGAATTTACTTTATTATTCGGACTTTTGTCCTCATCTCAGTAGGTTTTTGATGTTCCTACACTACATTTAAGATGAGGCTTCGTAATTTAGGAATTAACTTTATTTTACGGACTTTTGTCTTTATCTTGGTAATATTGATATTTCTACACTACGTTTTGGCCTAGTGTCCTTCAGATTGTCATCAGGTTTTTAACCGTAACACTGGGCCTTGTCACCGAATCCACAGTAATCACTACCTTCCATAGTTGTTGTCTATCTAACCATGCTTTGACCAAGTAATCCCTCTGGTCGGCTTGGGTAGGAATTGAAACTGCTATCTTCCGACAATGCTCACCTGGATTACTTAGTCCAAACGAAATGAGGACAAAAGTCCGAATAATAAAGTTAATTCCTAAAATATAAAATCTATTACACATACATTATTTAAAAGTAAATTTTCCCTAAAATAACCACACAGTATCTGTACCCAGAATTCAGTATTGTGAACTTTAATGAAAGGGTACATTTTTAAGGGGATTGTGGTAAAGGACTGGTTGGTTTTCAGTTGGTTTCGTAAGCTCTCAGAAGTAATTGGGTTTTTTGGACTCTATTCTAAACATGACGTAACTAATAATACATAAAGAAATTGCATATTTTGATTTTTGGAGAGTCCACACATAAAAAGCAATAAAATTACTCAACAAGACATTTCCGTTTCTGTTCAAGATAAAAATTGGATTTTCAGCTACAAAACATTGATCAGAGAAAAAAGAATAAAGGACTTTAAGCAAAACAATTAGACCAAAGGTGTCAGATGGAAACAATAAGGTAAGACCCATTTGGAGCAAGCTGAGAGCTCCCCAAACCAACATCAGTAGAAAATTTCCTGAATGTAAGAAACAGCCCTTGTCATGCCATAAGAAAGTTTTTAAGTAGCAAAGAACTATTCACTTATGGGCTTTTTTTAATATTGTGTAATATACACCCCACTCCAAGTTCTCCACCTATTCACTTATGGGCTTTCTTAATATTGTGCAATATACACCCCACTCCAGGTTATCCACCTTCTATTCACCTATGAGCTTTCTTAATATTTTGTGATATATACCCCACTCCAAGTTCTCCATCTTCATGAAGCAAAAGTTTGTCTTCAGGCTGTTTAACGCATATTGTTAAAGTTGTTGTTGTTTAAGAGTTCAGAATTAAAAGAAAAAAAATTCTTATAATCATTTTTTGAGGCCTATTTTTAATTCAATATAACTTACTATTTTCTTGGTCAGTATGAATGTAATTAAGATTTATTTCCATTATTCAATTAACTATAAAGAACTTTATTTGTAAGTCAATAGATCTTAGTCTTTTACTTACCCTGGGTAACATTTCACAGTTGATGCAGTGTTGCAAGGCTTTTACAGCTGACAAGGCCACTGTATGCATTGCAAAAGGATCACACAAAATCATTGCAAGGTCACTTTTAATTAGAAAAGATAAAAAGAATAAGAATAGATATACTAAATATTTCATATGATATTTTTTTTAATTTAGAAGTATGAAAAGAATATTGAGAAACTTGGGACAAAAATATTAAAAATCTGAAAAAATATTCATACAATAATTTTTAGTTATCAAGAAATAATTTTTGTATAGAGTGCAGATTTCATGACTTATGTCTTGGCCTTGAATTCAAACACCCTTGCAAGCAGGAGCAGATTGAGAGTGTTATGGGCTTTCAAGCAAGAAAATACAATTTCCCACATTTTTTTACAGTTAAATGTCACATGTAGAGGCTGTGCAACAGTTGATTTATGCATATTGGTTTAATTATGTTTAGTATTCAGCATTAGACACACTCTATGATGAGCAGACTAAGTGCAGTGACCCAAGTCAGAATGCAGTTATTAGAGTGTGTAACAAGGACATCCTTGATAATTTTATTGGCAGCAAGGCAGGCCTTTATGCACAGTCGGACCTTCAGTCATGGTCCAACTGACTTATGGCTCAGTCTCCCCCTACTAGATTGGACCTGAAGGAATCGAACCACTTTAAATGGTGTTTGAATTAAACTACTTTTGATGGAGCGCAGATTTGTTATTGTTGGTTTCCACAATATTTTTTTAGTTTAACCAGAGTTTTTTTTTTATACAAAAACAATTAGAGCATAATTTTCTATGAAAACTATGTTACTAGCAGATATCTGTACTCTTTTAGTGTTTTTTTTGGTTTTATAAATATAATCTCACAAAAATATCCACAAAACATCAAAATAAAGACACAACAGAAACATAATAATACAATAACATCAAAATACAAGAAACAACACAAAAACATCAGGAAAAAAGACACAACAGAAACATAAAAATGAAAATAACATAAAAATAAAAAAAAAACATCAAAATAAAAACAACACAAAAACATCCAAAATAATAAAAACAACACAAAAACATCAGAAAACAGACACAACACAAAACATCAATTAATAAAAACAACACAAAAACATCTAAAATAAAGACACAACAAAAACATGAAAATATCACTTACCCAAGGACTTGTTCCTGGTTTCGTTTGATATTATCTAAAAATCCTTGGAGTTCCCGAGCACGCTTTGTGTCCACAAATCTTTCCCGAATGCAAGCGTCAACACACCATGTGAATTTGTGCGATGGATCAATTGAACAGATTTCATGAATTTCCAAATCGTGAAGTGCCATAAGCAGCTCTGTCCTCAAAGTGCAGTAATGTGTATTACGAGTGCGCAGGAATAGTGTACGCAGAAACTGCAGCACCATGTCATACAATTGAAGACTACGTCCAATCATACGAACTAGTTTCTGAATAACCTCTCCCTGCCGGCGCATCCTCGGTGACGGGACATAAAACACGGGGGTCCCGTTTTCATGGCCAAAAACGGTATTTTCTTTGTCTTTTATATACTGAGAAAACAAGGGGGAAACCTCGTCCCCGAAAAGGGACTGATTGTCTTGCCATATCTGTCGTTTAACTTCTGTCGAGGCTTCGTTATAATATTCCTTGTTAGCAGCAATCTGTACGAGGTGCTCCTCTTTGATCTGGGGGAGATGTTTCAGGATGCACATCACCACCGGCCGCAGAGTATTGACCTTGATGGCTGGATAACATTTCAGCAGCAGAGCGTCGAGTTTCTTAAAACGTTCGTCGTCGTTGCTGTTGGCCAAGAAGGAAATTTTCTGCAGTAATTTCTCCCGCAGTTCTTCAACCACTGAGGTGTGAAAGTCAAGCCGTCGAATGTCATGAAGATCCAAAAACGGCAAAGCTGGCTTTAAGGAAGGAAGTAGGATGCCATTCTCGGATTGGAATTCCTCAATAGCCTGCAAAGGATCGGCACAATTTGTCAAGGCTTCTCGCAAGAATTCGCCGCCGCTCATTCCTAAATCTTCCAAACCATTTGCCTTGTCTGAAACAGTGAAGACGAAGAAACAAAAAAAAAACATTAATAAATATCTCTATAAAATAACTTCTAATTTGTTTTGTGTTTAACGGCATATCAGCCTTTTTAGGTCATTTTAATTTGATTTGATAAACATTATTTCATACACAAATAAGCTTAAATCTTTAGCAGAAATAGCAAAGTCCAGTTTAACTTTTTAGTTTTAAAAAGTCTCAAGTTTTATTTGCTTTTAAGGTCAATAAAACAAAATAAAACCCAAAACCAAATAAAATACATTGCATTTACATAAGTGATCATAAGAACACCAAAGTTAAGCAATGTCAAGCCCAGTCAGTAGTTAGATGGGTGACTATTTAAGAATACTAAGTACTGTACTAGGGCAAGTAAAAAAACCTGCACGCGGTGCCCTTGTTACTCCTTCCATGAAAACCAATTGTTACACTAGCTCACGGTGCGATACGATATGATGATGACCTAAGTGACATAGTGTAAATACCATGATTCATTCCTTTTAGTCACTGTTGGGTTCAAGAGTATGTTTAACAATTCACGACTTTTGCCAAATCTTTGTATTGACATTTATCAAAATGTATTTCTTTTAATCAAATATTTTAAGGAGATTGTTCAAAGAAAACAAAGGTGGATTAAAAAAAAAACAAAAAACAAAAACAAGATTTGCCATGATGATTAAATACCTATCTGGTAATACATATACAAATAAAACTCTAATCATCCCGTTTGAACGGAGTCAACAACCAGTTTTGAATTATGAGTATGCGCGTGGCTAGATCAAGTAGGCGTTATATTTCCAGAAGAAAATATGAAATAGAACTGTGAACACTGGTAGTCTTAAATGGTCACCCATCTGACTACTGGCCAGACTCAAAGTTGCTTAACTTTGGTGATCTGATGAAAACCAGTGTCTCCAATGCAACTTGACCGTATAAATCATTTCAGCATTTCAAAAGCAGTGATTCTTGCTTAAAAAAATTTTTTTAAAACACTGAGAAGATACGAAGAACCGTTCTTGAATTAAAAATAAACAATAAATAACAGAGAAGCGTTTTTGTAAATTAAGAAAAAATAATTCATTTTTAAACACGAAGCATTTTTGAAAAAAAAAAAATATTGGCAAGTCTCCGGACGAAGCCGAGCAATACTTGTAGTATTATCTAAAATCTTTAAAAAAAAAAAAAAAAACAGAAAATTACCTTTCTTAGCTCGAGCTTCTTTATCTTGTACCACCACAGGCTCTGCTGGTGCTGCTGCTGCTGCCCCTGAAGAAAAACAAATTGTGATATTTTTGTTTTCATTGAAATTAAAACAAATGGAAAATTATTTAATTCAATTTGTTTTTTTAGAGAAAAGAGTGCAAAAACTTTCTCAATCATTAAATGATAAACATAAAATTTTTTTTCATGAAAATGATGTTTAACTAATACTAGTTATACTATTTAATCCACGATTCAACAGGTAAAGAGAATAAGGAATCATACCTTTCCCAAGGGAATTAACTTGGTTTTGAACATAACGGAATGACTTGGATTTTAACTTACATCTTATGATTCCAAACTTCAGGCATTTATGAGAATGAAAGAATGCTAGAAAAAATAATTCTGTAGTTTAAGCATGAAATCATGCCGAAATATACTAACATGACATTCTATGAAATCCTAAAGACACATACAACAAACTGTTGTTATTCTTTTCCATCGGAAATTATTTGTTCCGGGGATGTTTTTCCAAAGGGAAGGATTCAAAGGGTTGGTATTAGGTGTGATTTGTTGCAAATCATTAGTCTTACGTAAAGTGGATGTTTGGGTTAGGGTTGGAATTAGGGTTAAGGGTTGATTTTTCGGTAGATTTGTAAGCTCTGTTAAGAAATTTCCTCAGAAAAACAAAAATTTTTTTGTACAAGGGTGATTTCACGCCTAAACTATAAATTACTCCCCCAAAAAAACTGAACCATTTAATTTCTCATTTTTACAAACATTTTAAACTTAGATGACAAGATGCACATGCAGAGCACAACTGCAGACAGGCAGGCAGCACAGATGGATAAAAAAATTGTTTTTTATTTAAAAAGTCATAAAAAAATAATTTATCGTGAGTGTAAATATTTACTTAAAGTAAGAAACATTAGCATTGTGTTTGGTTTTGTGTATTATTAGCCTTTGTAGGGAACCAGGACAAGCCATTAAAAAAGTATGCTCTGAGTTGGGCCGGCGGCGGCCCCACTCACTCAACTCATTGAAAACCGTGGATGATCTCAACAACGATAAGTACCAACGCTAAACGCTGTGTTTTTGATCAACACATCATGCACTCTGGAGCGAATGTGATTATTCATACCTTCACAAAGGGTATTCGTTCAAATCTGAACGTAAGTGGAACTGAACTGGGATAATTCGATGTCGCGTATTATTACGACCACGAAGTTCGATTTCCTACTGTTGAAAGTCCCCACCACAACATAAATAATAATTCGATTTAATGTCAGTGTAATAATAAAAAAAAGTAGTCAGAGAAGTTGTTCTCCGTGTCCTGAAGATGGATTGTGGTTATGGTCGAGAAAAGAACGGATTTTTTAAAAAAAATCGAAATAACTCTAAACCTAACCCTAGCAAATCAAATTGCTGTCTTACAACCGGTGCAAAGTCCCCGAGCATAAAAATATTTCTCCATTTGTTTGTTCTGCAAAGAAAGCCCTGGTTTTGTTAAATTTATCATTTTTCGACCCGGTGTAATTTTTTCAAGGAAACACATTTGAGGTTATCACCAGCAGCAAATCAGCAAAAACGGACCCAGTAAACAAATACCCAGTAAACTTTGTTTCAGGTTTAAAGTTGTCACTTCTCTTCTTTATTAAAAATATTTATTAAAAATATTTGTGGTAAATTTAAAAAAAAATTTCAAAGTGTGTCTTCTTTAGCCTTTCGTAATAAGGGTTGATTAAGGTTTAAAAACCAAAAAGCAACTTTAACCCTAGAAACCCTAAAGAACCGATATATCGGCCCTGGCGACTTAGGGCAAAAGAAAACACACACACAACAACGGTATTTCAAACTTACCTTTGGAACCTGACTTAGCAACATTACCAAATAGTCACTCAGAGCCTTTTTAATAATGAACCATATAAGGGTCGAAATGTCAGAGTGTGTCTTTTTTGGCTTTGGTTACTAAGGCCGATATATCGGCCACTGAGCGTTGAAAATTTAATTTTTTTAAAAAAAGAGCTGCTGAACTATAGAAATTTATTTTATCCCACACGCATAAAAACGGAAGAGGTCTGCTTCTGCAGGTTTTTCTTATTTTTGCTCACAAGTTTAACTTGTTTTTTTCTTTTTGTATTTAAACCTGCGAGCGACAGAAATCAAACTAAAACACATGCTGTTTTCAAGATTAAAGCATTTAAATAAAAATAAACACAAAAGTTTTCTTACCTTTAGGCTTTTCATCAGAATTCGTATTTCTTCGATTATCCATGACTTTTTTTTTTCAAAGCAATTATTTTTATTCAATTATTTCTGGTCCCACAAGAAAAAAAAACGAGGCTGCAAAGTAAGTTAAAAGAAAAGAAGGGAGAAGTCATATAAATTTATAGATTTTTAAACCATATTGCGAGGCAACGAATAATAAGAATTATGATAATTTTAAAGCGTTATCTTTAATGAAAAATATTTAAAAGATGCAATTGTAAATAAAATAAATATGCAAAAAGAAAAAATACTGACATTGTTTTTGGTAACGTTCATAAATTTCTCAGTTTCGGCGCCGCCGGTGTAAAATTGAATGGATTTTCTTATTTCTTAAAATTAAAGAGCGGTTAGAAATAAAGGGAAGTAAATCCTGTGTTTTATATCTGATTTTTTAAAATTCGCTTTTAGGTATGAATTATCGAGTCATTTATTTTGTATCTGTATCCTTGTTTTCTTTTCGTTCAATTATGTCTCTTTATTTCTAGTTACAATTATTAAAAATGATTTATTAACTCAATTTTCTTCTTTTTTCTGTTATTACACTTGGAAATTGAAGTTAACTAAATCAAATACCGAAATCTTAAATTTTGTGTTTGCATTTAAAAAATAATGAAGTGGCAAAAGCTACTGACTGGACTGGACTGTTTGTTTGCATGATGAATTCATTGAATTAATTAATGACTTTTAAAAATATTTTCTACTAAAAAACTAGAGACTACTGACAGAGACTAGCCACTAGTGATAATTTAAAATATAATAATACACAGATTTGGGATAAATCAAACGTTAGAACTTAATGCATTATTGTGTTACTTATTAAACTTTTTCTGTTAGGATGGGACCGACCGGTGTCGGGCCTAGACCACACGAGGTGGTCTTGGCAGTAGGTCTTGGCTGGGCCCGGTCCACCAGGACCACGATGACCACATTGAACAACAACAGTCAACACTTACCACACCAACCACACACGACCCACACTGACCGATCATCGACCGCACACGCACACCCCACCGACACCGTCAGCGACGACCGGCGCACAGAGCGCACCCTCACCCACCGGCGCATCCACCAACTGCTGGCGGCACAGACTTGGACTGGCCAACCAAATATCAACTCAACTCACACTCCATTTTATTCGAGTTATTCAGACCTAGGGCAGGCAGGAGTGCATTTTTTTACCAGATAGCGGCGGCGCAAACACTAGAACGGTATTATTACTAAAAAGATTCACGATGTTTCGGACAAGTCCGCATCTTAGCTAAGCTACACAGTTTGTTTTACAAATAAATACTTTCTTTTTTAATTACTTAATTCCTGAGCACTAAAGGTCTCTCGTATTGATATTTTGGAACAAACTTTGCGCTTTTTTTTTAAAGTTTACTTAACCAAGGGACTTAACCCTCTATGTATTTATGAGTTATTTACCTTGAATTAAACTGTTCTATTTGGGCTACATTAGAAAAGAGGCAAGAATCGAGGCCACCGAAAAGAGAATGCAGTTTGAAGGAATAAATAGCCTCGACTCCTTTTTCACATAAACGGAAAGTTTTCTTTAATCACGTTTTTTATATTATGGAAACTATAGAAACAATAAATAAGCAGAAGTGGAACAAACATAAACATTTTTTCCAATTGAATTAAACAAGAAAACATACAGAAGTTTTTAAATTTTAATTAAACAAAACAAATAGAATGAAACAAGAAAGCATGCAGAACTTTTTTTAGAATTAAACATAGAATTAATCTTTTTTCATTTGATGAAAAGGAAAAAAAAAATGGATTTAAATCACGAATGAAATCGAAAAACTTTTTCCAATAGAATTCAAAATGCATTCTTGCTAGAAACATATAAGACTAGAAATTCAAAGATGTCAGCCATCATCAAATTTAAGTGGGTAAGGAAAAGAAAAGAAAGATAATGTATAAAGGTGTAAGAATAGCTAACATAAAAAATTGACCTTTATTAAGGGCTTTTGTACAAGGCCGTGCTTAGGGGCTCCCGCAGACTCTGCAATTGCAGAATGACCGTAAGCTTCATCAAGGTTGCTCTTGGGGGTGGTTTCCAAGATTAGTGAAGCTTATTCCAGAGAATTCTTTAAGGGTGAGCACTATTGCCGAACGAATTATTTTGCACAATTTAGTGTTTTTTCTTTTAAAAATTAACTCTTGTAAGCGTAGAAACAAACATGAAAGCTTGTCTTCGCCACTTGTAAACAAAAAGAAATGACAAAACGTCGCCATTCTGACTGCCTCGTACACAATCTAGGGCCGTTCTTAAGCCCCCCCCCCGACTACACAATTGCGGGGGGGGGCATAAGCTCCTGGGGCCGCAAGGCTTCTTGGCTTCATAGATCTTTTGTAATGAATGCACAAAAATTACCAAAATGATTAGTTATTAGGATTGACTAACCCAAACTATTTTTATATGTATGTATATATGTATAGTCTTTGATCAAAACCTCCAGTATGTTGATTGTTGACTGGATGCAAGTTTCTTTTTTTTTTACGGTAAAGGGGCCACAAGACGAATTCTGCGCTAGGTGGCGAAACACGACACGACACGGCACTGCCCTTCCCACAAACACACAAAATAACAAAATTAACCCCACTGCAAATAAGCAAAAAAAAAAAATCCCAACAATAACAAATAAACAACAACAAAAAAAAATTCAACGATACCAAAATTAACCCAACTGCAAATAAATAATAAAAAAAAAACTCCCAACACCCACCTCCAAACGAACAAAAAAAAAATAATAAATAAATAAAAGCCCTCCCCTTGTTAATTAAGATAGCGCTTGTGGCGGAAAGTGAAAAAGGTGAATAAAATAACTGTATTTATCTTTTACTGTTCACTTATCGCTCGCTTTCGTAAACTCATCTTACCAACCCCATCTCGGCCTTACTTTTTCCAACCGTTCCTCCTCCTGTCCTTCTTCGGCAACCCTTCAGCTTTTGTGCTGAACTTAGTCTGTGGTCACGTGGACGCATACCAAACGCTCCATTCTCTTGATCCCATCCCCTGCTGGTGTGGCTGGGTGTCCCAAATTTCCACTCTCAAAATGGTGGTATGTTAATTAAACGATGTCGTCGTCAACTGACCTTGGATAAATGGTTCCTGGTAGGTTGTTGGTTATTCACCTGACATCGACTGAGTGACCCCTATAAGTAAATTCCTGAATGATATACAAACAGTGGACCACTGGACCACCATACGTGTTGTCGGGCAAGCCCTATCTATTTTTTTTCTCTAAAAAGTAGAAAATAAGAAGGTTAAAATTTTGGGCGTGTAGATTCTTAATCTTACGATTAGGACTGTGACAAGAATATTCTTTTTATGTAAGCATATTCTTTGCATACAAAATATTCTTTTTACAAAAAGCATAT
>JAUZSX010328529.1:0-11191 GCA_034780655.1 Idiosepius hallami | reverse complement strand
GATTAACCAATTGACCAAACATCACGCTCTGATAACAAACTCAAATTAAAAAAGTACTAAAATTAAAAAAGTTAGCGCAATAATAAAGAGGATAATAGTAATAGTAATGACAATAATGATAATAATAATAAAAATAATAATAATATTAATAAAATAATATATATATATATATATATATATAAACCACGAACAATATGTATATATATATATAAATATATATATATTAGTTAAGCGTAGGCACAGAATCAACAGCCTACGGTGACTGTTAGTTTCTCGCCTGTGTGGTCATCAGACTGCAAGGAAGCAAGTTTAATTACGTTTGTTTATTGGGAATTTGCAAGAGCTTCTTTTCTATTTGTCTAACCTGATAAGTATGCTAGATAAAGATGTAGAGAAAATAAATTATAAGATAATGTCAGAAAAATAATGATAGAATAAATGCAATGGAAAGAACAAAAGAACATTCTAAAAAAGGGATTGACTAAAATATTACTTAATTGAATTCTTTGTTAATAAAGAATGCATTTTCCACACTACTTATATTCGATATTTTTTAAAGGTGTTTTTTTGTTTTGTTTTTTTCATTTATCTTCCTTATCAGTTAAAGCTTTAGTTAAAATCCTCCCTATAGCCTGTGGCACATTTATGTCGGAAGGACCCGAAAAAGACAATTCTTTGAAATAGATAAAACAGAGTTTCAGTGAAATTAATAAAAACGAACGGACAATCCGTGTAGGATTTAGTATCGATCGGCAATGTTCTATTGTCTTTACAATCATTGTAGGCGCTTTGATGACGCCAGCAAACACCCCAATCAAAGACGAACACGTAAACAGAAAACCCCGCGTTACATTCACGTTTTATTAGTAATAGAATTTTGTCCAATATAATGATTGGTTGAACATCTGAACATTTTTACACAAAATCATTTTGCTTTTTTTGGCTGACTGCATTGGAAATGCAATGCTAAACGAAACTTTAATTATTGATCCAACTACTTTGAAATGATCGCCTTTTATACATAATAGAGAACATTTGCATAAATAAGATTTTTAATAGAATAAATTTCATCTATCTTTTCACAAAACCCAAAGTAATTTCTGTGTTGTATATGGCTATATTTTTAAAGATGTTCATGCATTTACTTTGAATATGAACTACATATAACGCACGAATATATTCATGTTTGAGCATATATATATGATTACGAATTTACACACACACACACACACACACATAATTATATATAATTTGTGTGTGTGCGTATGTTTATGCGTAAGTGAAATAAAGAGACTGTATCAAAACGTAATAAACGAGTATAGTTGTATTATACACGAAACATGGCATTTCGCGAAATTAAAACTATCATCGCAGATTAATATTAATTTTTGTTATATATGATTGGAACGTATAAAAATTTTCCCAATATTAATAGAATTTTTAACCTTAAAATTCCATCTTTTAACAAATCAAAAATGGTAATTGAAAGGTTCCAAATACATTTCTATCCGATTTTAAATTCAACCTTAATTGTGTGTTTTAGAACTATATTGTTTGACATATACTTGTAGACTATTACAATCCTAATGGTTTTTGAACAGGGAATGGATTAATTATAATTTTACATTATTCAATAATGTAATGACTTGTTGGTTTAGTCCAAGATTTTAATCAGAAATTGTGATGATGACTCTTAAAAGTGCTTAATGTGTCTTGGATTCGGTTGTTGCTTACTTATTTTTATTTGAATAAAACACTTATTGATGAGTATCTTATATAAATCTGGTTTAATCTAATGCCGTCCAAAAGTGGCTTTAATCTGTTTAACTCGGATTTAAATCTTATAACACGATTCCAAAGTCCAAGCTTTGACAAATCTTCCGTTTTTGCTTATCGTAAATCTATATCATAAAATAAAAAGAACCGCCAGATTTTGTCTTTTTATTGCGATAAAAAAACAAAAGAAAAATTATTCTTTTGTCAAAATTAAGCCATTCTTTTCACAAAAGATTCTGGAATATCTTTATGATGATAATAATAATAATAATAATAATAATAATAATAATAATAATGATAATAATATTAATAATGATTATGATTATGATGATGATGATGCTGATGATGATGATGATGATGATAATAATAATAATAATAAAAATATGCTGCAAAGAAAAGCGTCAAAAACGCAATCAACTCAATTGAGAACAACCATAAAATAAAGAAAAGAAATAAATTTTATTTCTAAAGGATTTTTTCTAGAATTCCCACATTGACTTGCAATGCATTTGCTCTCGTTTTGAAGGTAGAAATTCATAAAAATACCAATATAACATAAATAAGGATTTTAAAAAGTGTGTTGTATCACGTTCTAGGAATATTCAAAGCTCAATTCATCATTGTACTAAACATAAAAATACACAAACAAACAATTGGATTTAATGAGGGAAACGCTTTATCCTTTAACTTCTTTTGCTATAGTTGCAGAGTACACGTATTTTTTAGATAAACATTTGAAAAAGAAATAAGATAAACCGATAAAAAAGAAATTAGTTTAACGTCATTCAAAGGAAAATTCCAGCTTGATTAAAACCATAGTGGAATTCATTATCACTGAAAATATTAAGACCCTAATTATAAGAAATGAAAGGAAAAGAGAAAGGAAGGGAAACTTGAAGAAAAGAGTGGAAAAAATATTATTACATTTATTTTGTTTTATTCAAGCAAGAAAATCTGGTCCTGAATAGATTTTTAGGAATGCTATTGCTATTTCTTTTCGTATATGATGATTGTTTGCACTTGTTTAATGCTGGAATGATATTCTTATGAATTTTATTTTTTTATAAGATCTAATCTACAGATAAACTGTAACGGCTTAATTTCCTTTGAATATTTATGCTGAAAGGACTGACTGCATTCTCGATTGATTGATTGATTGATTGATTATTTGAGTTTTATTGCTTTTCAACAATTACAATAAGTAATTCAATAATTTGGTGAGTTTTCAGTTTTTTATAGCATAGGTCCAATTTTTGTTCTTTTAAAATATTTCCTTCGAATAATTTGAATATTTTACACAGTATTAGTTAGTGTTTTATTGCTAGACTTTTTTTTACTGCTGCATTCAGAATATCCATGTATATTTCTATAGCTTCGAACAAATAAGCATGGATCAGTTTTAAATTTCCAACCCATTACGATTGAAGAATTGATTATCGTTTATTCCTGGGTTGAAAAATGAGCCTTCTAAGTTATTAACAAATTTCTTCTACAAAAAGGTCAACATGTAGAATTTCTTGATATTACAAGCCATACTTTCGCCCAACAAAATAAAACAAAACACGAATTATATCGTAGAATAGCTAATGGACATAAACTTAACTTGCTAAATCCCCTAGAGCTGCTATTTGCTTGATGTTAATCTGCCATGTTAAAATCAGTGTGACAAAGGATAAGTTTAATGAAATATCTATGCAATGGTTTATGAGATATCTTCCTAATTACATCCTTAAATAAGGCATTCACGTTTAAACCTTACGTAAATTGTCACTAATCCTGTCCTTCAAGTATTTATTCCACCAAACCAGATCGCCCAATGATATTATCAGCATGAAATAACTTTGGCGACTAAAGCATTAACTTAAGCTAACCTCCACATTAAATTCAAGGGAAACCGTATAATTGACCACTAAGTTCAAATGATTCGGTAAAGGCCAACTTATTCTAATGCAGTAATTGTCAAGTGAAGAGCCACAGGACTTGAGACGAGCAAACTGGTATCGATATTACATTGAACAAATTTCTTTAATAAATATTTCTTTGGTTTACTTGTTTCTAATTCAGAACGAAAACTCAAGAATGAATCTCTGCTCTGAAGCCCGACAATGTATTTTCATTTCCGATGTTTGCAGTAAAAATTATAATAATTAAATATGCACAACTAACATTTTTGATTCCTTTCTTTATTCAATTTTTCTTTCTTTTTAATTGTAGTTCATTTTTTCTATTTCATTATTCAACTTGTTTAAGTCTACGTTTATTAATATCGAATATGATTATTTGTTATATTAATATTGTATTGTCGATGCCCACTCGTGTAAGTATCGGGTCTATCACTTGTCCTCTATTTTCCAGGATGCCTATATTATATGGGTCTTGCAAGGATCAACCATTATTATTATTATACCTTTCATACCTGTGTGAGTGTATATAGCTAAATGCAAGTTTATTAGAGTATACATTTTAAAATCCTGTTCTACTAATTGAATACATTCTCCATGATTATTTACAAGCTTCTTCACGTTCCCTACTTCGGAATTAAAAGCCAATACTTTAGCGTTTAGTCTTATTTATTGAATTGGTGAGGCATAATTCAACAAGTTTGAATTGTTCCAAGAAATGATTGGAGAAATGTATTTTTAAAAAACAATATTTTTAACATAAACAGAAAAATGACTGACATTTAAATGATCTTTTGTCAAATTCTATCCATCGATTTCTTGTTATAATTTCCAATTGATTTATAAAATAATTGTTTGATTTCAATTACGAATTATAACCAAAACTGTACTCTTAATTTAAAAAAAAAAAATAATCCAAACGTGATTAATCTTAAGAGAAAATCTTATTCTCTTTGTGACGAATACTTGTGTACAATTTATGGCAAAAAGAAATCAAATCAAATATATTAGGCTGTTTTGTTTCATGGCCTATAACGCTTTTACGATAATTTAATGTAGGAAATATTTTTTATTTGAAACGGCAAATAAACAATTAAGTATTTAAGTAATAGACTTTTTAGAATGAGTAAACTCGAGATTTTCTTAGTGACATATGTGACATACAAGGAAATAGACAGAATACAATATGATATTATGAATCAGGTTTGCAATATCTAGGAGATAACTGTTAAGGTTTAAAAGGTTCCACGAAATAACAGATACGAATTTCAATGATGTCCAATGACAAAACACTTTTTGTTTCTTTATCTTTATTTTCCACTTTGCCAAAACTGTTTTCATTTGGTTTGCTTTTGTTTGGTTACTTCTTCACTTTAGTCTTTAGTTTTTATTACTTTTAGAATTATGCTTTACTTTTGTTTTTTCTTTTCCTTTCTGCAAATAGATTATGTGATGAATTCATTCTAACATACAAACGATCAATCAATAAGGAAAACTAGAAATCTGCATGCGTCTCCGAGCTTCGTGTAAATACCGAATCGTTGCATTTGTATATTTTCAATTGCATATATTTCTGCCTCTTGGTTTCTCTTAATTTTGTTTAAACTCCTTCATTAAGAGAAACCACGAGGTTTGTTTTTGTTTTGTTTAAACTCTTTTCCTAAGAGGAAAATGCTTTATTTTTCATTGACCAGAATAATGAAACAACGCTTTGCACAAAAACACCTTACAAGACAACGATTGATCAGCCATAACTGATTTTTTTACATTTAAATGTCGAATATTTATATTTGAAAGTGGAAATTTAGCAGCCAAATTGATAATTTGACATAAATTATTTGTTTCCGAAATGAATAAAAACTGATGTTAAAATAAAGCTAATTTGACTCAAATCCATAAAATGTTTTGTCGATTCTTGGAATTAAATAGTTATTACTTTTGCTTCTCTGTGTGAGTGATTAAATTGACTATATTTTGTCTAAACATTGTTGATTATCGTAGTGTAAGCCACTGTTTCGTATTCTCCTCAAAATTCACTGGAATAATCACCTATATGTTCTTATTTATTAATAATCTATCGCTTCTTCAACTGCATATTTGATCTGAGCCTTACTTTAGGAATAAATATTTATTATTTTGTTTTTCTTTTGATCATTCTTTTTAGATGATTGGCTTTGGAGGTTGGTTTAAAGAAATTATAATCTTTTTGTTTATTGTCATATTTTCTTGCTTTTATTTCTTATCACTGTCTTTTGTTTCTTTCTCTCTTCTTTCTTTTTGCTTACTTTCTTTTGCCACTCAAAATCCCTAATGGTAGTGATTTTTATGTATGATGAAAACTTGCGAAATTTTAGTATCCTGTATGAAATGTGATAGACTGAAGAAGCTAGATATATATTTGTTAAAATGAATATATAAATGTTTTCTAGAATAAGAATAAAAATCAATCTTAAAAGGAATAAACAAATTTCAAATTTTTAAATTTACAAAATAGATATTTTGTAATAAAGCAATCCAACATTATTAATATTTAGCTACAAATGGAAGTAATTGAATCCAAATCGATCAACAGTTTTCAGATTCCATTAGAAATAACTTTTGACTAAATTAATTTTTAACTCCCACTGAGATCATTACAACAAAGCGGATTCATTACGATTGTCAAATTTTTCTAGAATCATCTACTGACATAACAGGAAAAGGCAAACATGTTTGTATTAAAGTCATATAATAATACTGATAATAAAAATAATAATAATTTATATTATCCATGAAGAGTCAGATAAGATGGAAATGGAAAGGGTTATATAAGATGAATAAATATATGATGTTAAAATAAAGCTAATTTGAGTCAAATCCATCAAATTATGTGTGTTCAAACAAATTTGAGATGTACATATGTAATTTAGATATTAGATTCATTTGAGATTTGGAGTTATAGACTTAATAATACAAAAATTAGTAGTAAAGAATGTGCTTCCAATAGATTATCTAATATGCTATTAAAACATTAATCCCATTTGAACGGGTCATACACCCAGTTTCGAGTTTCTGGGCATGCGCGTGGCTTGATCAAGCAGACACTGGATTTTCAGAAGAAAATAAGAAATTGAACTGTGAACACTGGTATTCTTAAATGGTCTCTTATCTGGGCCCAACGCTGCTTACTTTGCTTATATGACGAAAAACAGTGTCTCCAAAGCAACTTGATCATATAAATCCTTTTAGAATATTTAGGAGTGGTGATTTTTGCTTAAAAATTAAAAAAAAAACACACAGAGAAGATACGACGAAGCGTTTTTGAAAAAAAATGTTTTCCTTTATCAAGTTTTGCTCAAATAATAAAAATAATTATTTAAAGAAAATAAATTTCACTTCTCTTTTAAACAAAAACATAACAGAAGAAAAAACATGTTTATCTTAAGAAAAAAATATTATAGCTATATTTTTTTGAATACTATTAGAATTTGCATAGGTATAGTGCAGTCTTTCTATTTAATAGGATACGTTGAATTAAAAATAAACAAGCAAATAAATAACGGAGAACCGTTTTTGAAAATAAGGAAAAAATAATTCATTTTCAAACACTAAGCGTTTTTTAAAAAAAATATTAATAGCAAGTCCCCGCCGTGGCGCCGGACGAAAGCGGGTAATATTTCTAATAATTTATAAAATTCGTACATCTTGTACAATTCAAAGATTCAATTATCCCAGAAAGTTATTAGAGATATTCAATAGAAAATTCAAACTTGTTGGCATCTTGTTGCCGACAGGTTTTAAATTTGAAGAAAAAATAGCATTATAATAATTTCTTTTAAGGTGTTATTTTTATTAATTCAAGTAATCAAAGACATGATAATAAACTTTTACTGTCGATATAGCTCTATTTTTTTCATGGGTGATTAAAAAAATTACCTTAAATGTTATTTTGTCTAAGATCCAGCTTGGCCTGAAATATTTGCACTCGGTACTGTGCATCAATTTTGTTACTGACTCGCAGGATAAATAGACACATTAAATAAATTTAATTTAAGGACAATCAGAAATTGTATAAATTAAAACTAAACGTTTTAAATTGTTTACATTATTTTGATCGCTGATTCCGTGTCAGTTACAACTTTATGTATGAAAATAAAAATAAAGTACATTTTGTTTGTTAAGACAATCTATACCTAACGAATATACTTGCTACCAAAACAACAACAAAACAAAGTTTATTAGAAATGAATATAATAAATATGCTGAAAACAATAACTATGGAAGAAAAAACGAAAAAAATAAAAAAAATTCATAAATAAATGATAATTTTTTCAGAATAGTGCATGAACGAACATCTCGATAAACCAATGGAAAAGCAACGATTTAAATTGTCGAAGAATGTAAAAAATAAAATAAAAAAACAGAATAAAAAAATAGGCAAGAGTTATAAATATATATAATTATTAACCGGAAAAATCTGTCTGCCAAGTTTGTTTCAAGTTTTATATTATAAAAAAATAGGAAAAATTGGTTTCCTGAAAAGTTCTGCTTTCGTTAGAAAATTTGACGTCACAGGCTATTTGTTATTTATCTAGAAGAAGATAGAATATTTTAAAGACAAGATTTAATAATAAAACATACATCATAAGGAAGCATATTTTTCTATAAAGATTTCTCTGACAAAATAACAATGACTGTCAGTAATAAAAAGAATAATTCAACGTTAAAGTAAAGCAAAATAGATAAGAAAATGATACGAATATTCCATTTTTAAGATAGGGTAGTTTTTTTTTCTTTATTGACAAAGTTATCAATTTTAAACCGAAAAAAAAATCTTAACTTCAGTTTATTTTCATATATACGTATTTATATGATCTGCGTTTTTCGGGTTTCAAACACATAAAAGTATTGTTACTCTTTTTAGCAAATTTCGCTGCCGGAAGTTATCAAATACAGGAATCTTAGTTTACTTGGCATAGTGGGTAGGCAGTCAGACTTTGTAATCTTAACTCGCGAGTTCGAATCATAATTGTTCCATTTGCAATTCAGTTTTATTGGTTAAACAACTGATTGAAACTTTACAAGCAGGGAAGAAGACTCTTCACGTCTCTTTTTGATCTCTCGAGATTTTATTTTTATTTTTATTTTTTTTTTTTAGAATTTGGTAACTCTACTCTCTGTCATTCTTTTAATTAATGCAAGAAGCTATCAAGAGAAAAGTCTTATGCAACCCTGAATTGTTGTTATCGATTTCCGGAAACGGAAATGAGATAATTAAAACGAAATACTACGATTAGAAAATAAAAATATTCGAATTACAAAGAACTCAGAATGCCGAGTTAGTAAACCATGAATGATAATTTTTTTTTTAATTTAAACACACTAAAATCGTATTTCAATTTTTTTTATTGGAATCTTTTGGATGGGGCTTGATAATTTGTACAACAATTTTGGAGACTGTTGTTTTCATTCTTGTCTTTTATTATTTTCACAACGTTTTGGCCAATTAATTCTTCAGCCGTCTTCAGGTAAGTCGACTTTAGAAGTGATCTTAAAATGTTAGGCCTTTTTGGGTCAAAAAACTGTCTATTTGTTCATCAAAATAATTAATAGAAGAAATTGTTTTTATCGTTCAAAGCAAGCCGTGGATTGACTATAAAGTACTTATATTTGAATCTAAAAATCGTTTATAAAAAATCCTAATTGATTTTTTTATTAATTGTAATTATTAAATAAAAAATTACTACTCATTATTATTTCTTTTTTTTTTGTGGAGCATTGGTAGAAGCTCGGGCTGTGAGATCGTGTTACGCGAGTTCAAATCCCAGTCAAAACCATGCTTTCACTTTAGCAGCCTCGGGCAGATGGGGCTCGTTACCTCGGGAGAGCAGTTCATCTAGGTGAAGGGTAACACCAAATATATAAAGCCCGGGTAAGATCACGTAAAAATGGCCTTGTGCCAAACTTGGGAGTGCTCACCAAGTAAATATCATACTAGAAGTATTGTCTGACTTTGCCTGGGCAACAGGTTAAGGCTTGGCTGAGCAGTTTGCTAGAGATTGATTGCTTGTATGTAAACACACACACAAGCACTTTCCTTTTTATAAAGAGAAAGTGACCTTGTGTATTTGCCTGTCTGAGAAACTGTTTCTATCAGACTGCTTTGCCAATTTTGGGTCTATAAATTTGAACAAAGAGGTATTTAGACCAATGGAATAAATTCAAATTGGTTTTGATTAGAAAAATAGCTTCTAATGGGTCAAACTTAAAAAACTTAAAAAACTGGATAATTGTGGGCTTAGTATTATGTGTGTCTGAAGAACAATCACTATCAAAATAATTTGCCAATTTTGGGCTCATAGACTTGATAAAATATAAAAAAAACAAAAAACCTTAATTGGAAATATAAATAAAGATTAGAATGGAATCCTGAAAAGGAAGATTAAAGTTCTCTTTAATAAGACATGCATAATAATAATAATTATAATTATAATTATAATAAAAATAAAAATAATAATAATAAAATATTTAATAAAAATAATGATAATAAATAATAATAATAAAATAATAATGTTAATAATAACATTAATGATGATAACAATAATAATAATGATAATAATAATAATGATAATAATAATAATAATAATAATAATAATTATAATAATAATAATAATGATAATGACAATAATAATAATAATATTAATAATTACAATAATAATAATAATAATAATAATAAGGGTGGAAACCCGAGGAGATGTTGCACCAGACAGTCCTTGACTGAAATGATGCAGAACTTGCTGGAAATCAGAGGAGGCTTTTTGTCACTTTGAATCCAGCATAAAACCACCAGTGGCTGGGTGCGAAGGTACCTGGTGATTGGTGTGAGATCCAATAATAATAATAATAATAATAATAACAACAATAATCCTGGCAACAGAGTTAGAGTTCAAGAAAATTTTAAAAATATTTTTTGTTGTCTTTTTAAATCAAAATTTTTTCTTTACAATCTTTAAATTATCTTCTTTGAAGTAATGCCTTCTATGGCGGCTGTTGTGTTTTTATTGACAATTGTTGAAAGCAATATTATCAAGCAGTGATCAGAGTTGCATTTTCTTCACAAGATACAGGTTTCTTTTTTTCTCAGATCAGTTGACAGAGAATCTCCATGGCTTACTGAATCAACAAGAAAAAGCATTTCTATCTCTTATCAGTCAGGAGAAAACACTTAGCATCAACTGTAGACAAGCAATGATTTAACTGACATCAAAAGGCTTAACCAGTTAAAGCTGTATGGAAACAGTTTAATCTCAAACCACATCAGCCAACACCAAACTGCAATCATCACCAACATCTCTATCAGTAAACATCACACATATTATCAAAGATGTTTCTTGGTTAGGGTTAGAATATTCTTGTTTAGGGTTAGAATATTCTTGTTTAGGGTTAGAATATTCTTGTTTAGGGTTAGAATATTCTTGTTTAGGGTTAGAATATTCTTGTTTAGGGTTAGAATATTCTTGTTTAGGGTTAGAATA
>JAUZSX010328518.1:0-11192 GCA_034780655.1 Idiosepius hallami | reverse complement strand
ACTTGGTACCAAAAATCAAACTTTTACAAAAAGTTGAATTGAAAGTGAAATTTTGCATAGGCTTGGAACCCCACTAATATTTTATATTATAAGCCCGTCATTAATTTGAGAGAAGTAAAGGAAAGTAATGACTGTAGCCAAAAAGGAAGAGAGACTTACAGATATACTAAAACTAAAGACCAAAGACAAAGAGAGGACGAATGAATTTTGCCACAACTCTAAGAAAGTAGATAAATACAAATTACTTTTCTCCCCATGATTGAATTATCTTAACTCCACTTAAATGCACATATTGTTTACCTATCAAGTCCTGCAGACGAATTCACTGATCTTCCTACAAAAAAACAACGAACTTATCCCTCTCACCTTCCTCCTATTACCATTTATCATAAATAAAATTATTTCTTAAACTATAATTCTGGTGCCTCTAGTTTTGTTCTTTGCCTGATTGGCATGTTTCTTTTCGTAGCCATGAGATCGAACCTTTGACGACGGATTGACATATAACGATATAAGGCTGCAGAGGTCGTCTAGGATTTGCACTGTGTGCATGTTGCACACTCTGCATACTTCTCGTCGGTGGCCGTGACTCCTGCAGGTCTCTCGCTACAAACTTGAAGCTGGAAAAGGAGCATAGAGAGCAAACAAAGATAGGACAAAATCAAAACAAATCAAACGATTTGTCCTTTTAATTTTGATGTTTATTCCCTTGTTGGTTGCAATACGGAGAAAGACGGAGGTTGTTAAGTCTTCAACAGACTTAGTTTTCGGGTTGGGCACACCGGGCCCACCCCCGGGGTTTAGAGCCCTTTAGACTGCAAAACTTTCAACTGAACTGTAACTGACTAAAAAATTTGAAAGTATCATTTATATACTTGTGAGGGTGTCTACCCTATTTTTGGTCCCACCCCCTAATATTGATATGGAATTCGGGTCTAAATCCTCGGATTTTGCCACTTATCTTGATGATAGCCAAAGACCAGCTACGGCAGTCATTTTCGGCGCCTAAATCCTCTTAACTAGTCTGGCTTGAGACCTCACACATTTTTCCTTAAAAATCCACAATTCTCAATCATAATAATAGCGGTCCTAAGCCAGTTTTTTTTTATACATTTTAAAACTAAAATTACTTAAAATCTAATTTTTATTACTAAGAGATTTATTACTGACAGAATTTCTGTCACAGACAGTTATTTGTCGTTATTTGTGTAACACTTTAGACCGTATCCTGAGGAGCCTTACATCTTCTAGCACGTTGTGTTCCTCACCAGGCAAACCATTTAACTTTTCGTTGTTTGATTTCTTACAGACCTTCCCAGGATACTTTTCTAATGTGATAACGTTCTGCACAAGTGTCTCTAGGTTTGTGAGCGGCATATCAACGTTCAACCATCACACCCGCATCACATTACATTTAGTCGCGACATCATAGGTGGAACATTCCATAATTCGTGACGCACGCTAATTGAGAGGTTACCTCAAACCAATAACTCCAGCTCGTAACTATATATATATATATATATATATATATATATAATGTAATATAACAATTCTTGTTAAGTTATTAGAAAAGAGCTGGGCTCGAACGCGCAGAGATAAGTTTAATATTGAATAATAACAATGGAGTTTGGCCACTAAAATTTAGGTCGATTCATTGTTTGTGGAAAATGCAGCTTGGTTGGAAGAGATGTAGGACCAACATTCCTAAAATATCACTTGGTATCTGCCTAGAGCAGATGGGGGCTCGTAACTCGGGAGAGCAACCCATCTCGGTGAAGGGTAACACTGAATGTAAAAAGCCTGGGTAAGAGTACGTAAAATAGCCTTGTGCCAAACTTGGGTTGGTGCTCACCAAGCAAATATATAATTTATAAACAGGAATTAGCAAATAACAGAAGTTGCTGCCGAGAGACTGGAGTACGGTTGGTAACTACCTGGCTTCGCGCCCCCCACCCCTCCATTGTGTGCAAGTAGTGATATGAACTGATTGAAGTGTAATCTCTCTCTCTCTTTCCAACTGAGAAAATTACCTTTAGTTCTTTCTTTATTCTACACAATCATACACCTACACACACATACACACGTACATGCAGACTGACGCACAGCGACCACTGAGACTATCATGGAGCTGGGGATTAGGCAACCCTTAAGCCACAGACCAGACAGTAAGGGGCGAATAGAGCCCAGAGTGTCCCCCACGATATATCTGACCAGAAGAAAAGAAAGGGTGAGCAGATACGGGGAGCCCTTGTGGAGCTCAAGACCCTTAGGAAGTGGTCTACGTACGTGACAATAAATTGAAGGGCTGGCCAACATCATCCCCGTAACAAAGTGGTGGGCAAAGAGGTAAAGAGTGAATATCCTCATTCCCTACATTAAATATAGTCTACAAAATGTCCTCTGACAACTTCCCCTCATTCTAGTGGTGTTCATTTTGGGACCAGTTTGATTAAGTTTGCTGATCTGTGGAAACAAGAATCAATTTTATGTCATCAAATTTTGTGTTAGACTTAAGAAAACCAAACAAGAGGCTTCTGCGAAAGAACAGACAAGTCAAGCAAGTTTTGGTATTGTAACAGATTTTCTAAAGGAAATGAACAGATTGAGGATGAACCCAAAACATGCTTGAAAGGAGGAAAACATTGAGGAAGTGCAAAGATTAGTGATGCAAGACCATTGGATAGCTGTGAGGATAATATCTGAAGCAGTTGGTATTAGTTAGAAAAAAATTAAAAATTAACACATTGCAGAAATTCAACATTAGAATAAAATTCCTGGACAAAGGTTGCAACAAATATATTTATTTCATGATTATTCAATGTACAATCATTAAAAAACTGTGAATCAATTTCAGTATTTAAAAAAATGGAACAAATATTTACAATTTTTGGTATTCCACAAACAGCTATGAGACAAAGGCCCAAGAATATAAATTAAAGAATATTAAAAAAGAGATTAGGATTTTAAACATTATAACAATTCCAAACTATCGCCCCCGCCCCACCTAAAAATAGCCAAGTAGAAAGAAAAAAGTTTGCAACAATCCTTGAGATGAGACTAATATGTTTTGGACTATTGTCCTCATCTTTATTGCTGACTTTTTTCTCACAATTTTTCATCTAGACAAATCTTATCTGTTGTGCTTAGTCAGCAAATTAAAAACATATGTGCCTTAAATATCTATAATTTCAGCAATATTATAGGGACAATACTAATAAAGTTTCTACTGAAACATTGTGATAAAGATAAGAAGAATAGTTCAGAAATTCCATACAGAAAAAAAGACTTAGAAAGAGAATGGCTCTTTTTTTTTCTATTTATTTATTAGTGATTTTTTTTTTCAGGTAACATCAGCAATTTTTCCAATTTTTTCATTCATCTGTAAAAAAAAAAGAAAAAATAAATAAATAAATATTTTTGTATTAAATATGAATTTTTTGGTTTTGCTACTTTTAATCACCTCATGTTTCATTACCAGACTATTAAACACATATTATTAAAAAATATGGAATTAATTTTTCCTTGAAAAAATTTTAGTAAATAGAATTCAGAATATCTTATAAAAACTTTAAGGACTTTTCATCACTCGACCATTAATCATGGACTATTGATAAGTGTCAAGTTATCAATTTTAAACACATGGTATTTTTATTACAAGAATAACTTAATCACCCCAACATTGAGAACTTTAATCATCCCAAACAAAAAAAATTCATTTATTTATGTAATAATGTTTTAATTATGTTGAATTTTTAGGACCGTTCACAATTTAGGGCTTATTTACAAAAACAGACTAAAAACTTTATATTATGAAGAATCCTCATCCTAAAGGATTCCAAAAAATGGACAAATGATGTGGTAAAAAAACATATTTGGTATAACACTGTTTAAACACTTTCAGAAATTCCCCAGCGTCTACGTGATAAAAAAATGTGATTAAAAGTGTAGTGATTAATATTCCATGATGAATAGTCAAGTGATGAAAAGTCTGTACAAAATAAAAGAAAAATTTTCATAATTTTTAAGTTAATTTTTCAAAATTATTTAATGCGTTTTTCTGAAATTGCTAAGACATAGATCAACTAATTTCAAATCCAAATCATATCAAATCCTATTGAAAAAATTGGTTTAACTTTCAATGGATAAAATTATTTTTGGAAGGATAATTATGGGTAATTTATTCTAAATAAATATTAAAATATTTATCTATAAAAATGTTGTTTCTTTATTTAAAAAATAATGTGATATCAATTAAGAACACATATGATATAAATTAATTCAATATAAAAAATTAAAATAATGGTAATATTTAAATCAAATGAACATTGATGACATTTTTATAATAATGACAAACAAAACAATAAATAAATAAACCCTTTGAATGAAAACTCTGAATACAAAATATTTTCTTAGAACTTTTACCTGTGAGGACTGCTCTTAAATTTTCTATCTTTTTCTCATTTTTATCTAGATTTTTCTTGTTATGTACTAATATAAATCAATTCAATAAATGATGAAAAATACTTTTTTATTGGAAATGAAGATATTTTGTTGTTGTTTTTTTTGGTAGTTAAAAGATATGTTTTTTTTTTAAATTTCATTATTAATTAAACAATATTAAAGAAAAAAAAGCCGTTTATTTTTATTGAAATAAAGAAAAATATATACATTTTCTCTACTTAAATTTATTTTGGTTAGGTGTTAATATTTTAACTTAACTATTTATAACGTTTATTATTCTTTTCAATTTTAAATCTGAAGGGATGACTTGCTAAATTAGCACTGTAGTTTAGATTTGTGTCTTGTAGCTTCATTGATAAAGAATTCCTTATAATGGGTTTACAAGTTTAATTCTTTTTACTGATAATATAGATCTTTAGGAAACTAACAAATTTTTATTGGTACTAATTATAAATATGCTTTATTCACTTATAACAAAGTAATTCAGTATTTTTGTGCAAAAAACCTAATTTATTGAAGAATATTTTTTGTGGTTAGGTATATTTTAAAAAAGCAGACACTAGGATTAAAAGGAGCCTGGCGGAGCAAAGAGTCCGTAAGGCAGTAGAGGAAGATCACCAGGTGTGACCAATTGGGCTTGTTTCCCAGGGTAGGTGGACGCAATGGGACCAAGCACGGCAGTGTCCCCTGTCTGGGAAGGAACTGTGGAAGACAGACCAAAGGAGATTAACCTTTCTCCTGCACTCAGTGGCTGACCTGTTGCCAACCCTAAGCAACCTGAAGATTTGGAGTGGAGATGAAGCGCCTTCCTGCAAGCAATGGGAGAAAGCCTCTTGTACATTGAACCACGTCTTAACTAGCTGTCCGAAGGCGTTATTGTAGGGGCGATATAAATGGTGACACGATAAGGTCCTCACTGAGGTTGCCAAATGGGTTGAACAGCAAATAGTCCTAGCTAATAGCAGCCAGGCTCAACTGCCCAAAGCCATAAACTTCATGAGCAAAGGGGTCAAGGCTCCGAAGAACAGGAGAGCAACAAAAAAAACATCTAACATTTTGCACCGCACATCCGACTGGGTTATAAGTGTAGACCTGAAGAGGCAACTTATCTTTCCGCAGGATGTAGCAACAACTTCTCAAACCAGATATGGTCCTGCCTTGGGAGAAAGGCTAGCTGCATTCCACCAACTGAAAATGGAGAAATATCAGAATATGATAGATGAAGCCATCTTGAAAGAGTGGCACGCGATCATCTATCCCACCAAGGACGGTTGCCATGAGTTCCCAGCAGAATCATTACGCACCTTCCTCCAGGGGTTTGGGCTGAATCCTAATCAGTTGAAGAAAGCCACTAAAGACATAACCACAGCAGCCGAGACTAGCTCAAGATGGTTGTGGCTGAAGAGAGCCAATGGAGCCCTTCTGCAGGTGAAAAGTAGCCAGTCCTTGCCGCCCCACTCAGGGGGGGGTTGTACAGGTTAAGGGGCGAAACACCCTGAGACTCTTGCTGATGATGCAGAAGGGCTTCCGACATCAAAAGATCAGGAGGATCTGCTTATGTGGCTTGTTGTTGAGTATTTTTATGTTTTGTTTCACCTTTTAACTTCCCCCATTTTTTTTTTTTTTTTAAATTTTAAAACTAAAATAATATTGAATTTTTGCACTAAAATCATAATTTATTGAAAGATTTTTATTTTGTTTAGAAGTCAATATTTTAACATTGCTCTTTATAACCTTTGTTATTTTAGAATTTTTTAAACTTTTAAAACCAAAGTAATTTTGTATTTTTGTGCCAAAACTATTTTATTAAAAATATTTAAATTATTGATGCAGAGGACTATTTAAAATAAATTATTTTGGCCTAAATAGAGTTCTGTTTCTTTTTAAAAACAAACAACTAGCAATTTTTTCCAGTCTTTAAAAGTATAGTATAGAAATATATAAATATTTATTAGACATTTCCATGAATTTATACAATTCTAATGTAACTCAAGCAAAGGGAGATAACTGTAGCCTCTTTCAACTACAATTCATTATGATATTTCATGTAAATTACAGAAACAATTGAATAGAATTTTTTAACTCTCGCTGTTTTTTATTTTGTTTGATTGTTTCTTCCTGTTAATAATTTTTCAAAGCATTCTCTATTTGATTTTATATTGTTTGTCCTTTCATAAGGGAAATTTTTAATTAATGTCTGTTTTTAGTGGATTTCATAAAGAAATATGAAAATCATCTTTTTATGCACATCTGAAAGATAAGTTTAATAACATATTCAGCAAATTATGCACTTCACAACAGTAGATACATTAAATACATTCAAATTTTGGGTTTCAATCTGTGATTTCAAAGCTGATCTTAGTTTTTTTTTTCTACAAAACAAAATACATACAAGTATATGCTTAGCATTGGATTTTTAAAAAGTAAAACTAAGAACAATTGAAGAAGAAGTTATGGAAACAAAAAATATTTTTTATGTTTTTAAAGTTAGTCTTCACTTAATATTTCATAAAAATTCATATTGATTAGATAATTACCAACTTTTTAATATATTTTTGAAAAGAGACTTCATTAAAAAAACATCTAACCATAATTTTGCCGCTCATTAAATAATATCAAATTTTTTATTCCAACAGGCTTTTTGTCCTTGTAGAATCAAAAGAGAAACTGGAATAGAATTATTCCTTTTATTTCAGTGCAAATATTTAAAACTTTAAAATTTTAGCTTTATAAAATAAATAATAAAATTGGTATTATTATTGGAACTGAGATGTGAATTAAGTATATCTTGTTATTGCCCCACCACCTAATTTAAAAAACAAAAAAAATGACTGAAAATCTCATGTACAAAATTATTTGTTGAATTCTTTTTTTTACCCCAACTTTAAAAGATTCATCTTTACAAATGACTGCTGCACTTAAAAGAAACTGAAATTGAAATAAAACTGAATTTCAAAAAACAAAAAAAAGTCTTTATTCAAAAAACATTTAGCCTAATCCAAGAAAAAAAAATATTAGTAATGGGGGAATAACAAACAAGTGCCAAAAATTGTTTTTCAATTTACTTTCAAAAATTTTCAAAGAAATAAATTCTTTACCCTAGCAAAATTGTTAATTTGTATTTGATGTTGTAAATTTGCAAACGCTAAGCATTCCATTTTCTTAATGACTGGACTGTCTTATCTTCCTTAGATTGTTTTTGAATTACTTCCCTTTGTTTCTTTGTTTATGAGTTGAATTTACTAATACTATAATACAATAAAGTTATCTTTGATACGAGTACATAACATACAATTAATTATTTCTGGTATTTATACAATATTTCAAAATTAAAAGCAAATAATTCTTAAAAGATGATAATAAGTTTCTTTTACAGGCGTGTTTGCCCCAGGTAATTTAGTTACATGATGTGCGTTATGGCTTTAATTTTAACCACTGTAACTATTTGTTAAAAAATATAATTTTTTTTTTACTTGAGATGAATGGGTAGCAAGCTCAGTTGTACAAAATACAAACATAATCTTTAAATAAAAGCATTTGTTGCAAGAGATGAATCAAAAACAAAAGAGATTACTTGAAAGACAACAACTAAAGAACAAAAACAAAACAAACAAAAACTTATAAGTGAACAATAATTATAGAAACAAAAACTGAATGAAAAAATAAAAATTGAAACAAAAAAATTATTTCATTAAAAAAATGTGAATATTAAAAGCTAAAAATTAATAAAGAAAAGAAAAACAGAAAACCATGATGAGATATAAAAACAGGAAAACAGAAATAAATAAAAAATAAAAGAACATCAATTTACAATAGGGAAATTAAAATAAAAATTGATAATTTAGCATCACAAGTCATTTAAATACTCCAAAATGACAGGTTAATCAAATTATTTCCATTTGCTTTAACATCATCATTTTTAAATATTGGTTAGATTACGTACAAAAGATAAAACTTTTTTTTTGTTTGGTCTTTTGCCTACTTTTGAACATTACTGTATGAAGTATTTTTATGATTTTAAGAAGGAAATGAAATGAATTTATTTCAATTTTGTTAATATTGATTAGGAGATCACCAGATCAATCATTACTGATTAAAGATCACACAGCTGTAGAATATCTACAGTTTTTGCAAATTGTTGCTCAGATTTATAAACTATAAATACAGGTGATTAAATCTTTTGCAGTGATGAAGAAAGCAGTTCTAATTTCTTTTGCCAAACTGAAATTAACAAACCCATTTCCTAACATCAACAGCTTTTGATACATATCCATAACAGGAATTGCTTAGAGTCTGACATTGTCAAATTCTGCAACAGGAAGGTGACACTTTCAGATTACAAATGCAGTTATTATAACAATGCAACTTGCAATCCACTTTGACTCAGATGGAATAAAAATAAAGGAGGCATTACTTTTGGAACATCCCTTGTAAACATGTAATTTATTTGTTTAAATAACATCAAAAGAGGCTTATATAATAAGAATTATTTAGATTATTCATACTTTTATCTTCATAAATAACATTTTCAAACTTTCAATTTTAGAAAAGTTTATACAATACACAGATTAAGGCTGTTCACATTCTATATTAATTAATTGTTAACTATTAAGTTTTAATCTATGATTAAATTTTTAGTTAATTAATTCTCCATTCTCATCTAATTTTGGCTGCAATTAAGATTAAAGCTTTGGTTATAAGTCTTGTTTTATATATGTTCTGCTGCAATACATTTGGTCTAATGGTATTAAGGTATTATATCTACTTAGTCGAGCACCAACCCAAGTTTGGCCCAAGTTCATTTTTACATGCTCTAATATACCTGGGATTTTTGCATTCAGTGTTCCCCTTCATCTAGATGAGTAGCTCTCCCAAGCTAACAAGCCCCATCTGCCTAAGACAGCAATAGATGAATGTAATGACCGAGATTTGAACTCACATAATACGAATCCAGAGCTCAAAGCTTTTACCAATGCTCCACCTTTGCGGCCCAATGGTATTATGGTATGATCACAAAGATTCAGGTGATCTGATTTATACAGAGCCAAATATAAGATTGACAGAACAGAAAGGACAAAAACCATATATAACTTGCTGCAAGTTCACAAATTTTTAGTTCCTACTCTGGAAAGACATACCTTTATTACCTAAAATTGGATTATTATAATAATTATTATTACCACTACTACAACAGCTGGAACTGCTGCTACCAAAATATTTATTGGACCCGCTATCATTTGGATTACTTTCTTTTTCTCTATATTCTAACAGATATCTTTACAATATCTTAGAATTGCGACCACTTTATCTGAAATATGACAAACAATGTCTTAAGTTGGCTGTAGATTACAAGTTCAATACTAGCTAGAAAGTCAAGTAGTTAAAAATATCACTTGCTTAATGAATATAAAAAAGTCTATGAGATTTGATGTTAGGGTTCTTGAAGTGACACATAGAAAGGCTACAGAAGATATATTCCAAATGATTTACAACAATGTAGATAAGAATAAGTGCTCAAAAAATTTAAATTATATTTAAATTCTAAGTTCAAAATCTCTGGAATATACAAATTGTTTGAATAATTTTGATTATAAAACAACCTATTGATTTAACATAACCAAAGTGAATTGTCATTGCATTACCAATTTAGTCTTTAGTCTTGTCAAATTATTATAGAAAAGCTAAGAAAAAAGAAAAATTATAGTGTCTAGTAAATATAATCTGAGATGATCCGCTAAAAAATATTTACTTTAAATCATGAAAGAAAGATGATGTTAAAGCAAAATATGAATCTGATTAACTTTTCATTGTCAGATACAAATTCTACTTGAATGAAACAACAAAACTGAACGACTCCAAAATCGGTAATAAGTAGAAAGGAAAAAAACCTTCGATGCTACTCCTTAAAGGAACATCTTTGGGTCAGGGACAGAGTTTGGAGGAGTGCACACCAATGCAGCATTTCCTGCACAAAATGAAATGAACAATAAAGTAAGTATTTTGGTGAAAGTTCCTTCTAAATCTTACATTTAGGCATCAGTGCATATTGTCAAAAAAATACCAAATATAGAATGACATTTTCCCTGATAATGCTTACAAAACATGGGTAGTCTACTTTGTAGAATAAATAAAGGATTTTGTTCACATCTCAAAAAAAAGCTTATGGTGTTTCAGAAATACCAGAAGAACACCAAAATGGATATTAGCCTTTTTACTTTTTCAACTTAAGCCTATAAAAATTAGTTATTAAGTTTCAACATTATAGAAAATAAACATCAAAAGAATTTTTACCTGGGTTATAATTTTCATCTCCATTAAATATATTAAAATAATCATTAACAGCAAAAAATAACAATTGTAAATGTAACAAGCTGAAATTATTAAAGCATTAAAAGAAGAAATCTGTTTCCTGGAATAAACTTTTTAGTTCTAAAATTGAAAATTCTTATAACAAAATAATCAATAAAATCTTTTCTTCATGAATAGCATTATCCAAAAAGGAAAAGATAAATAATCAAAATTTTTGTTGCCTTAAATATAAAATTTCATTTGTAGAATTATTTGTAAAAGATACATTTATTTAATGCTTTGTAAAAGACATTTAAAATCTATGAAAAAAATGGGTGCATGAATTTGATATTTTTATATGACATAATTGGTACCCCGATATTTAATGAGGGGAACCTATGTTTTGAGGCCTGTTCGTTCGTTCGTTCGCGTTTTTCTCTGCA
>JAUZSX010328508.1:0-11193 GCA_034780655.1 Idiosepius hallami | reverse complement strand
CGGTGCCTATTTGGGGAGGGTCTATTATTTCAAAACCCATTTTTAACACGAATCTCTAATCGTCACTAGAACCAAAACCGGCCGAAATTAGGCGCTTTTGCAGAACAAGCAAATGGAGAATCTTTTTTTGCTCGGGGAATTTACACTGGTTGTAAGACAGGAAATTGATTGGCTAGGGTTATGGGTTTGGGTTTAGGGTTCGGCCAAATTTCTCCGTTTGCTTGTTCTGCAAAAGCGCCCGAAATTAAAAATTTACAAAAAAATATGTTTTTATCTTCTAGAGTAAAAAATCGGCCCAAAATTAAAAATTTACAAACAATATTTTTTCGTCTTCTAAAAAATCGACCCGAAAGTAAAAATTTACCAAAAACCGAAACAATAAAACCACTAAATTAAAAAAATAATAATAATAATAAAAAAACAATGATTAATCAATTTATTACTATTTTTTGTCGTTTTCTTTTCCTTCATCCTCTTTTTCTTCTTCTAAGTCCAAAACAGCAGATCGAATACCAATTTTTGATAAATCTTCGATCAGTTCGCCACTTTTATGCTTTTCCAACATAATATCACAACCGCCAACGAATTCCCCATCCATATAGACCTGAGGAATGGTCGGCCAGTTCGAATAATCCTTGATTCCTTGTCGAAGATCTTCATCTTCGAGGACATTGTGCGCCTGAAAGTCTTCGACTCCGTGAAATTTGAAAATCTGAATGACAAGGTTACTGAATCCACACCTCGGAGCCTCGGGTGTGCCTTTCATGAAAAGAACGAGTTTTTTAGCCGAGACAAGACTGTCGATATGTTCCTTGCTGCCTGGGTTGGCATTTTCTGAATAGCCACGATTAGCGGTAAGAATCCTCGGAGCCCTCACAAGCCTGGAGAGGCCGAAAAAGGCTGATCTTAGGGTCGGAGGTCGAAACACGAGATTAGCCATGTTGTTTTTATTTGATTTGTCCTTACAGTCTAAGGGAAGATAACTCTCAACAACCTTTTTTGATTATTATATAACCATAAGCTCGGGCTCTGGAATCGTGTTACGAGAGTTCAAATCCCAGTCAAAACCATTACTTTCACTTTAGCAGCCTCGGGCAGATGGGGCTCGATAGCTCGCGAGAGCAGTTCATCCTTTCCCTTCTTTTTCTTTTTTCTTCCTTTCCTTCTTTTTCTTTTTTCTTCCTTTCCTTCTTTCTTTCTTCCTTTCCTTTCTTTTTTTTCTTCCTTTCCTTCTTTTTCTCTCTTTTCTCTTTTCTTCCTTTCCTTTCTTTTTTCTTCCTTTCCTTTCTTTTTCTTCCTTTCCTTCTTTTTCTCTCTTTTCTTTCTTTCCTTTCTTCCTTCTTTTCTTTTTTCTTCCCTTTCTTCCTTCTTTTCTTTTTTCTTCCCTCTTTTCTTTTTTCTTCCCTTTCTTCCTTTTCTTTTTTCTTCCCTCTTTTCTTTTTTCTTCCCTTTCTTCCTTCTTTTCTTTTTCTTCCCTTTCTTTCCTTTTTTCTTCCCTTTCTTCCTTAAATTATATTTTCTTCTCTTCCCTATTCTTTTTAGGTCTTTCCTTTTTCTTCTTTTCGTCTTTTTCTTCTTTTCTTTTATTTTCTTTTTTAGCTTTTTTTCTTCTTGCCTGTTTTTTTTGTTATTTTCTTCTTTTTTTCCTTCTCTTTTTCTTCTTTTCTTTTTTTTTCTCTTTTTCTTCTTTTCTTTTTCTTCTCTTTTTTTCTTTTTCTTCTCTTTTTCTTCTTTTCTTTTTTTCTTCTTGTCTGTTTTTTCATTATTTTTTTCTTTTCTTTTTCATTATTTTATTCTTTTTTTTCTCTTTCTTTTTTCTTGTCTGTTTTTTCATTATTTTTTTCTTTTCTTTTTCTTTATTTTCTCCTTTTTTTTCTTTCTTTTTTCTTCTTTTTTTTCTTTTTACTTTCTTTTCTTCTTTTCACTTTCTTTTCTTCTTTTTCTATTCTTTTCTTTTTCTTCTTTTCTTTTTTCTTCTTGTCTGTTTTTTCTTTATTTTTTTCTTTTCTTTTTCTTTATTTTCTCCTTTTTTTTTCTCTTTCTTATTTCTTCTTTTTTTTCTTTTTACTTTCTTTTCTTCTTTTCACTTTCTTTTCTTTTTCTTTTCTTCTCTTTTTCTTCTTTTCTTTTTTCTTCTTGCCTATTTAAAAAGAAAATAAAAATCACATCTATTTTCTTATGAATGATCTTTTTTTCTCTTTCCTATTCTTCTTCAATCTATTGTGAATCCACAATGGAAGAAATTCCTTCATATATTGTCATCTTTAAAAGTTAAGATTCTTTCTTCAGAGTTCAAGATGTCCTCTTTGAATTCAAACCCAGCAGTAGTTCCTCTCCAAAATTAATGGGCGGTTACGTCTTCAGAGACGAGGCAAAATAGCGTGTAATTCTTAAAGACTTCTAGAAATGGTTTTAGTAAAGAAAAAGAATTTTAAATTCAGAGTTTTTTTTTTTATAATTACACCTAGACAGATCAATGGTTCTCAACTGGGGGACTTTGGAGGTCTTTGGAATATTTCTAGCGGACAATAGAGAAAAGGGAAGGAAAAATAAACAAAGAACAAGAAGAAACCTATTTATAGATTATATTAGTTAAGTGTAGACACAGAGTCAACAGCCGTCGGCAACTGCCTGTTTCTCGCCTAGACAGGCATTTCGTTCTGATGACCGCATGGCAAGAAACTGACTCCGTGTCTACACTTAACTAATATACACGCTCTATCTTGAGCACTCTAGCTATAAATTTAAGCAATCTTATAACGTAGACTAATATATATATATACATACATAAATATATATATATACATACACATATATATACATACACACATATATATATACATACATAAATATATATATATACATACACATATATATACATACACACATATATATATACACACATATATACATACACATATATATACACACATATATATATATATGTATATATATGGTAAAAGCTCGGGTTCTGAATTCATAATATGCGAGTTCAAACCCCAGTCAAAACCATTAGTTTCACTTTAGCAGTCACGGGCAGATGGGGCTCGTTTACTCGAGAGAGCGGCTCATCTTGGTGAAGGATAACACCAAATGTAAAAAGCCCGGGTAAGAGCACTTAAAAATGGCCTTGTGCCAAACATGGGTTGGTGCTCACCAAGTAAATATAATATATGATGGACTCTCCTGTCACTTCCACCACTTTGCGTCCACCTCGCACGCACGACATTAGCCGAACCTTCTCACTCTACCAACGCCTGGTGGTGATCCCTAAAGGCAGTAGGAGTCCTCGGGCACTCCAGTACATCTGGAGACTTTGTGTTCTGCGACAGCAAAATAAAAGCGCTTGCAGTCAAGGAACGCACAATATTCAGGGCTGTGCTTAGCGCCTCCACAGACTCCGCAATTGCAGGGGGGATGCAAGCTCCCTAGGGGCCACAACGCTCCTTGGCTTCACAGATTGTAATGAAAAAAAATTACCAAAATAATTAATTGTTAGGATTAATTAGAAAATCATTATCACACTTAAACTGTAAATCTATCAATCATCCTTCTTTCTGCCTATCTATTTCGATAGTCGAAGGCTCCAGTATGTTGAGGAGGGGCAACTTGCCTTTTTAGGGTAAAGAGTCCGCAAGGCCTATTCTGCAACGGGGCCATTAAGTGGCAAAGCATGGCACTGACAATATCCACTATCTAATTCATATCTGAAGGGAATGTGGGGGATTCATATCTTTCCTAAGTGTATTAGTCTGGGATACGAACACGGGTGTTACAATTCCAATGTACGACTGCCTATCCAACGTCCCAAGTGGACTTAGGCAAAATTATAATGTACAATGTTATACTGTTAATGTACTTGCAGCATTGGTTGCCAAGCATAACTAAAGAGTGAATACTTATTTGTGCAGTCTGTCACGGTGGGTCTGAAATCCGAAATAAAGGGAAAAAGAGCTGTTGGATTTAAATACATTCTTCGTTTTTGTTTTAGATTTTATTTATGTATTTGCAGGTACCGCAAGCATTGGTCGCAAAGCATAACTAAAGAGTGAATACTTATTTATATAAGACAAACCATTTCACGGTGTATGGTCCTATTAAACTCCTGACCAAATTCTCTAGTTGTTTTAAAATAAACTTCATTTTCTAGACTTTAAGACCTTACCAAATCTAACCATTTCACAGTGTGAGATCATCTGTGTATTATTAAACTCTGTGCCAACTCTTTAAGTTATGTTGAAAGGACTTTCATCAATGGAAGGGGAGGATTGTTGGAATTTATTATGCAATGACTAGTTGGGTGCCCTGTGGTTGGATGAAAAAAAAACAACCAATCACAGGCAACCCTTTAAATCCCTAAATCCCATATGAATTGGATTTACCGATTCCCTTCCTCTTTTGCTCGGGTGATCCCAGAAGCGCAACAAGAACTTTTCAATGCACCCACTATTCTTTAATCTAAACGTGGGAATCCAACTCTGCAATCGCAGCAGATAAAGAAAGCCCCTTTTCTCCACAACCCACAGGACACAAGGAATATATCTGTTAAGAAGGACAATATTTTTTTATGATAATTGCCCCGCAAACCAACTGTTTGCAAGCCTTTCTTTTCCCCTCTTTCTCTTTGTAAATACAATATTTATAAACATCTATTTCTGTGTTTGTGTTCACCTTCTTCCAGTTGACGTCTGTACTCAGAGCTCTAAATTTGGAAAAATCCCAATAGTGTCTTTTACAGCTCACTTTTTTTTTTTTTTTTTTTTTACACTTTTTCAATTATTTTGTTTTTTATTTCTCAGGTTTTTTTGTTTTTTTTGTTTTGTTTTATTTTTGCTTTTTTGTAGTTTCTTTTTTCTTTTCGTTTTTTTTTTTTTGTTTTTTTTTTGTCTTTTCTTTTTTTCTTTTCGTTTTATTTTTCATTTGTTTTTTTATTTTTGTTCTTTCTTTTCCTTCCTTGTCTTTTGTAATCTTTTCATCTTTTTTTCTTTTGTCGTCTTTCTTTTTTTAATTTCTCTTTTTTTCTGCTATTTTGTGTCCTTTTCTTTCGTCCTCCTTTATTTTTTTTTGTAACTTTTGTCTTTTTTTTTTTTATTCATCTTTTATTTTCTTTTTGTTTCATTTTTTGTTTTCTATTAATTTATGTTCCCTATCGTTTTTTGTTTTTTTCATCTTTGTTTTTTTTCTTCTTTTAGTCTTTTTCTATTTGGCTTTATCCCCCCTCTCCCTCCCTCTCTCTCCTTCTCTCCCTCCCTCTTTCCTTTGTTATACTTTCTTTACTATTTTAGTTTTTTCTTTTCTTTCTTCATCTTTTTTCTTTCCTTTTCTTCCTCCCGTTCATTCATTATATTTCTCCTGTATTGCATCTTTACAAATAAATCGACAAAAAGTATTCGATTTTTCTTCCAGGCAAAACAAGGCGTTTTCAAGGGGTTCTTGTTGCATTATGCAAATTATTCAACCAACTATAAACAATCACAGACTTCGATTAAGTTACTACTACTATAACTACTACTATTACTACTACTATTATTACTACTATTACTATTATTACTATTATTATTACTATTACTATTATTATTACTATTACTATTATTACTTTAATTTTGTTTTGTCTTGTTTTTTGCACTTCTCGGGGCAAAACGACACGAAGAGAAAAAATATAAATTGATTAAAAATTATTAATGAAATGAATGTGAAATCTTTAACTCAAATGAATCTCTTGAGCATAGACTTTCGATCATTCATCACCCGAGTATTAATATTGCATTTACATTAGCTGCCTCGGGTAGATTGGGCTAGATGAAGGGCAAGGACTGATTTCAAAAGCCCTGCAGTCTCCTCTGCTGCAAGTCGTCGCGAGTTCACTCCACTGAGGGTGCCTATCTGATGCGCAACGGATACTGCACCAATAATAACTGCGCTAGCGAGTTGGAATACTGAAGCTGCAACAAGTCATAGTCAAGTCTGACTGACAGTAGGTTATTATAAATCAGGGAAATTAAGAGTAAGATTGCTTATATATAGAGAGAGTGCTCAATATCAATGATAGAGCATGTGTATTAAGCGTAGTCAACGGCCTTCGGTATATATATGTGATATATATATATATATATATATACCAAAGACCGTTTATAATATACACAGGCATGAATCCAGAGGCCTTACAATATACCCACTACTAAATTTACCATTTCATTAGAACTAAAATAAGCATTAAAAACACAAGGTAAGAAGAATTTTGCAAATAACTCAACAATAACTTTTACCACCTGAAGAGAGTCACCAAGACACGAAACACGTGTCGCACAGTATGATATATTAATATTAAAATCAAACATTTTCACGGCCTCATTTCTTCATTTTCAAACTATCAATTTTTTCTCTAGTTGTAACAATCAAAAATTTTTAATTTTCTTATATGAAAAAATTAGTTGGTTAATATTTTTAAGGGAAATAACTCTTAAAGTGAATTATTTCCCTTTAATTTGAAACTTGCTTCCCTTGAATTTAAACAATTTTGTTGATTGATGTTTTACAGTAAAAATTCGGCGCTTTTGCCGAATAAGCAAATGGAGAAATTTGGCCGAACCCTAACCCCAAACACTAGCCAATCAAATTGCTGTCTTACAACTGGTGTAGAGTCCCCGAGCAAAAAAATTCTCCATTTGCTTGTTCTACAAAAGTGTCAATAATTCTTAGAGCAGGGTTTCCCGGCCAGGGTTGCTCACAGCAGTCCTTTCGGCACGAGGCAGCATTCCAGAGAGCAATGGCGTAGCAACAGTTTTTGCCGCCCGGGGCGGTCGTAAGATTTGCACCTTGTCCTTGGCCACTTATAACCTGTTAACGTTCTAAATTCCAAAGAGCTCTAAATATATTTATTTTCATGGATCTACAATCAAGGATCTAGTTTTATACAACTTATTCATTTTCATTCTAGTGGTAATATAGTTAAAAATAATTAAAAACAGTATTTTTACATAAAACATACTACAAAATTAAAAATCCATTGGCGCTTTTGCAGATCAAGCAAATGGAGAAACTTGGCCGAACCCTACAACCGGTGTAAAGTCCCCAAGCAAAAAAATATTTCTCGATTTGCTTGTTGGGCAAAAGCGCCCATTCCTTTAGGTTTTAAAATTTCTGCTTTTTTTGTTGACTTTTTACTATAATTTTTTTCAATTATTTAATTTTACTCCTCAAAATGCCGCCACCTGGCATGTGCCGTCCGAGGCGGACCGCCCCTCCCTTGCTATGCCACTGTTCCAGAGTGGCAAGAATTTTTTTTTTCAATTTTTTGTCTTGAAGTAAGTATACTATCAATAAATCAATTTCAGAGTAAATGGTGTTTGTGGTGACTGGTGAGTGGTAGCACTGGTGTGGTGGTGTGCGAACATTAAAATATCTTAACCGTTTAAACCCTAAAACGCCAATCGGTCCTTGCCTGGCGACCTAACTTAAAAGACATATCAAATTTGTGGCCCTCCTTTGGATCCTGACTAAAAAAAACTACCAACTAGTCACTCAGAGTCGTTCTACAGTACACACACATCAGAAATATTTTACTCTACGTAGCGGAGAAGAGAGAAAAAATCACCACCATGAAACCGTGACTAGCGATTCGTGTCGGTGTTTTAAAAAATATTGGTTACGTTAGGTGGAAAAAATGGTAAAAATAACTTACCTTCATCAGCAGCAAGGTCTCTCAACGGTAAAATCCGGTTACGAAATAGAAGGAACAAGCCGCACGTGCGTGGTCCACCTCTGTGTGCGAGTCAATTTATCAAAAAAGTCCCCGAGGGATGCAAAACAGATTTTTCCGGGTGTAAACACTATTCAATTTTGGAAATGAACAATACCCTCCACATTTTGGCCAAGTTTCAGAAAAATTGAACGGATGGATCAAAAGTTATAAGCCGGAAAAGGTTATTTTTGGCTGTTTTGGGGCATTTTTACCCTCTGGGGGGCGAACGAGATTTTTTTTTCAAAAATCGGAGAATGTCACTTTCTAACCTGATCAAAGTTACAACTTAATGCAAAATTTCAGAAAAATTGAACGGATGGTTGCACAGAAAAACGCGAACGAACGAACAAACGAACATGCCTCAAAATATAGGTCCCCCTCATTAAATATCGGAGTACCAAAAAACAATTGAATATTTTTTGTTGTTTCCAAACAAAAGTTAAAAGTTACTTTGTTTCGTAGACAAATCAGTTTTGAGTTGGAAGTTTTTAAATACCCTTTTTTCTTCAATAAATAATAGCTCTATATTGCGAGTAAATTGAAATTTAACTCCTTGCCAAGTAATAACACAAACAACAAAAACCTATTCCTAAAAATAAAGATCTTCAGTGTTTACGAACTTGTGGGAAAGCCATTATTGTCCCAAAAGTTCATAAAAAATTTGAAATTTAACTCCTTGCCAAGTAATAATAAAAACAACAAAAATTATTGCTCTAAAATAAAGACCATTAATTTGCAAGACTTTTCTGCCATTGATCTGCAAGCTTTCAGATCTGGTGAAGGTACCATTCCAGCTAGCTTCAGATCAAAGAATTCTTAACACGCTTCCTCAATTAGTATTTACAAACTTTAGGGACAACTTAATACATAGGTTTACTCTCACACACACACGTAAAACATCAGGCGCTTTTGCAGAACAAGCAAATGAAAAAATTTTTTTTTTCACGGGGATTTGCACCGTTTGGAAGACAACAATTTAATTGGCTAGGGTTTAGGGCTTAGGGTTTATGGTTAGGTTTAGGGTTTAGGTTAACACTATTAAGTTCATTTCATTAGCCAATCAAATTGCTGTCTTATAACCGGTCCCCGACTCCAAAAAATATTCCGGCCAATTACTCCATTTGCTTGTTCTGCAAAAGCACCATTTAATTGCCTATTTTTTCCCAATTTTCATTACAATAAATTTCAAGATATGCCTACTTTTTTATTAGCAAAATAAAATCATTTATTTATTCAAAGTAATTATTTATTATTCAATTATTTTTGTTTGTTTTGCAGAGGCGTGAATATCCCGATGGGACTCAGAAGACGATCTATCCAGACGGACGACAGGAGACAAAATTCTCCAATGGACGAATCCGTATCAAAGACAAAGAAGGAAACGTTTTATTAGACAAAAAATTTTAACTTCTCCAACTCCCAAAAAATACTCCTTCAAAATGGCCGACATTTTAACCCCTACCCCTTACACAACAAAAGAAAAAAGAATAAGAAAAAAAAAAAGAAAAATATCCAAAGAAAAATTCATATCATTTTTAATTGAACACCAAAAGAGAAATTTTTTTTTTTTATATTTTATATTTATTGCATCTTGTTGTTTACACTATTTACATTTTTTGGATTGTTGTTGGCTGGTCTCGAGAGTCTCCACCTTCTTTAAAAAAAAGTCTGCTCGTCAGTTGATAAAGACTTAGACTTAGCAATTATTGTACATAAATTTAAAGACAACTTGTTTTTTTTTTAAGAAAAATAGATAGAATGTATAGATTTTTTTTCCCTTACTCCAGTTAGAGAAGTTAAGCAAGGGAAGGTCCACTTGGGACATCAGATCCGCTGTCGGACTCGTAATACATGAAATTAAATCCAAGTCACTCCATTTACATTCATCAACGGACTAATATCCCTGGGGAAGGTATGAATGCCAGCTTCTCCTCCAGCTATGGATTAAATAGCGCATTCAGAGTTATTCAAATAAACTCTTTTGGAAAAAATAACGATGATTAGACATGATTGTCCTTGACATTAAATTGTCCTAAAAGGTTGATATGTTGTAAAACAAAACAAAACAAAGGAGTTAGACACTACTAATAGCATTCTACAAAATTTTTACACAAAAAGCAGTGTTTTTTTTTTTTTAAGTTAGATTTCCAATGTGAAAGGATTTTAAAAAGAAGATTTACCAAGAAACATAGGTTTACTGGCTTTTCATCACCTGGCGTTTCATCACTTGACGTTTCATCACCCGACTATTAATCACGGATATATAATCACTAGACTTTTAATCACATTGCTTTTTTTCATTACGTGAACACTTAATCACCCCAACATCGAGAACTTTAATCACCCTATGATAAAAAAATTACATTTATTTTTGTAATTATGTTATTTATGTAATTATGTTATTTATGTAATTATGTTTTTACGAAGTTAAATTTTTAGTAACATCAAAAATACCTACTAAGATGTGGACAAAAGTCCGAATAATAAAGTTAATACCTAAATTACTATGCCTCATCTCAAAAATAAAAATAAAAACTATAACTAATGTTTTAGTTTTTAAAACCATTAGTTGATTAATATTATAAGTGCATATTTTACTTGTATCCCATTGTTATTCTATTATTTTATAATGTTTTAGTTTTTAAAACCATAAGTGGATTAATATTAGTGCATATTTTACTTATATCCCATTGTTCTATTATTTTATAATGTTTTAGTTTTTAAAACCATAAGTGGATCAATATTAGTGCATATTTTACTTGTATCCCATTGTAAAATGCAGATTTATATTACATATATTTTAGTGGTCAGTTTCTATGCAGTTATTGAGGCAAGATTGCAGTTTGAAGGACAAGTAGCCTCGACTCTTATTTCACATAAAAGGAACATTTTCCCTAATTACCGTTATGTTGCTTTAAGAATAATATCGGACAACATTATTCAGAAGTTAACAGTTTTAAATAAGCAGAACTTTTTTTTACAAATAAACAATTGTAAGAATACCTATGTTTATAGTTCAATTTCTTGTTTACTTCTGCTTGATATAGCCACGTGCAGTTCTCGTAAACTGGAAAGTCGAAATCTGATGTAGAACCCAATTAAATACGTCGATCTGACTTTAATATCTGGCTCCGTGGATAGACAATCAGACTTCGGAACTGTACAACACAGGTTCGAATCCAAGTTGTTCTGTCTACGTTAACATATCAACTAATACCCTTAGGAAAAGTATGAATCCTTATGTTCCCTCCAGCTATGGGTTAAATACTGCAAGACCTCAATGGCAGATGTGGTGGATGATGTCCACAGTGACACAACGGCACTGAAGGCAGTAGAAGGCTGCATCAGAGGATGGCCTCCAGTCATCGTGGTTTTCTCCATGCCATTGGAAGCAGGTCTTCCTCTGCCAAGGGGCCGTTTGGTGACTGCAGGTGCATCAGTCTCCCCACGTT
>JAUZSX010328498.1:0-11194 GCA_034780655.1 Idiosepius hallami | reverse complement strand
ATATATATATACTCTTCGTATCAAAAATACGGAAATAATTTTGGTTAATGAATAAGAAAAGTGCTTAATAATATAATAGTAGAGCTTATAAAATGTTAATTAATATTCTCTACTCGGCTTTCATAATCAGGATCATTAGGAGAATATCTATTAATATGGGTCTTATAACAAATTGAAATTTGAATGCTTCATTTAATTTTCCATTTGTTTTAAGACCTATAGTAATGGATATTCTCCTGACGATCCTTATGGTGAAACCGGGTAGAGAATACTATTCAATATTTATATATAGGCCATACCATAAGTTTTCTCCAGTTGCACCGGCAACGTCAAGCTATTCTGCTGGTATGCTTATAAATTCAATTTGCCAGCCAAAATTTTTTTTTATAAGGTAAAGCAGCTGATTGAAAAAAAACGCGTTATTTCTTTTGACTTTATCAATTTATTTTAGAGTTTTTTTGTATTGTATTTATGCATCCTATTTTGATTCTCTTAAATGTTAATCAGTTCATGGAAAATAAACGCATCTTGATGCATGCCATTCACGAACATGAAACGAATGTGAAAGTTAAAACGAAAGAAAACTTGATGCTTAAAAGTTGATTGAAAGAATAGATGTTCTAATATTTAGCATTGATGTTGTTATAGCTTCAAGCTAGTTTCAAGATAACTCAACGGATATATTTTTATTTCCTAAAAATAAAAAAAAGGAATGATACAGAACTGGCTCTAAAATGTTTTGCGTTAAAAAAAAAAACGAAAACGAAAATTATCTTACAGAGAAAGGAAATAATAATTCAATTTCCTTTTTCCCCCAAAACAATAGTCCTCAATTAAAATTGAGGCTCTTGTGAAATCAGAACTTGATTTCATAAACATTACACGTCAAAAATAAAATTATAGCATGGAAAAAGAAAAAAAAATGTTTAATTAAATTTCAGACTCCTCGGGTAGTTTTAGACTGAAGAAAACAAATATGTGTTTTATTTGTGTTTCAGTTGAGGTCGATTAACTCTAAATATCGAATAAATGGATCCAAAATAGGTTTTGTTATCATTCAAAACCAGAGTTAAATCATATGGCTACATGCATGTGTGTTTAGATACGTGCTGGTATTTATGCATGTGAAAATACATACAGGCACACATTATTTTTTTTTTCAATAATTTTTCTATCATAATATAGTTTATGCCGACGCGTTCCGGAATACGCCATTTTCAGGGCATATTTAGTATCATCATTATTATTTCGATATATTGTATCCACATGGTTTTATTTAGGACAAGGTTTTTTTTGTTGTTATTAAAGAAAAAAATAAGACCATGTGGCTACAACATATACAAATAGTAATTTATATGCCTTGACGAAGGTGTATTCCGAAACATGTCGACATTAACAATATTTTTGTTTTTTCAATAACTTTTTTTTATACAACATAGGAATTTATTTTCCCCATTTATATATATATATATATATCATATAAATACATAATTTCAAATATATGTGAATGTATCTAATTTCATTTTATGAATATACATGTATAAATATATATGTAAATATATGTATATGTAAATATATGTATATGTGTTGTTGCCTTTGCTATGATCGTCTAAAAACGTAAAGGCAAGCAAGCACACATTGCAGGGGAATAAGTCAAGATTTTCCTTAAAACCTGACTAATTTATAAACGTCATTTCATTGTAAAAGTCTTCAAATTGATCTTACTAATTAGCTTGTTTCTTCACAGGCCACGACAAGTAAGTCAAGCGATCATGCCGATCAAATAAGAGAGAGCGAGAAGGAGAGACTGACACGTCACTTTCATGATTGTCATATAGTATCACATCCTTTCCAGCTGTGGGGTTATATGCCTACACTATATAAAACATATTTAACTTCAGGAACCATCTCCAAAATTCCATCACTTACTGTGTTTGGATGTATTCCAGATTTAACAGATTATCTCACTTCACTTAATCTCGGACCAGAGACCTGACTACAGGATTTACTGCTGTTACTACTTCGATTACTACTACTGTTATATTTTGGATAAATTACTACTCCATCTGATTTTTCATTTTACTTGGGTTCAACTTTATACTAAAAGGAATGGCCCAAGAACCAAGAATATATATAATATATATATTTGTGTGTGTGTGTATTTTGTCTGAAAAGTTGCTGTGCAGTAGAAAATAATGTCTTAATGCCATAGTACACAGTAACTTTTTGGCACATTATATACGTGTGTGGGGTGGTGCTTAGAGAATTGCTTATTTAGACTTTGAAAAGTCTAAGATTGCTAAACTTTACCTGGCAACCGAAAATTCCCTTATTTTTACATACTTGATATTACAACTAGAAATTTCGGAGAAGTGTTCAGGGGCAGTTTATGAACACCAAGTTCATTTAATATAATACTCTTCTTGCTGTGTTGTCTTAATCCTCCTTAAAAAAAAGAAATGAATCGTAAAATGTTTAAAATTTACCTGGCAACCGATTAAAAAAGTAACTTATAACATTAATAGACATCTCAAAGTTTGGAAATTTAAATTCAGCGTTTTTTTAGAATCAAAATTAGTTTTGAGAAAAGAAAAAAAAATAGGTTCATGGCTAATCAAGGTAGCTTCGTTCTAAAATACTTGCCAATTGTGTTACACGAATAAAATTATTGTTATTTGCAATTACGAATCGACTCGAGGAAATTAGTTTATTCATTCCACATCAATTGAATCTTAAATCTACATAAATAATTCTGAAACTGTTGACTTCTTCCTTTATCTACATCTGTTGTTTCCTATTCTTAGTTCCTAAATATGTTTACTCCATGTATTTAACTCTCTTTAACTGATGAAACGTTTGTTAAAAAAGCCATCATCTTGGCGGCTTACAAATTGAAAAATAGGACGTTTTGTCGTTGCCGATCTTGCTAATTGACAGAATGTTTTTTTTCTATTCATTCTTTTTATTAATTCATAAATATCTTATTCATGTTTTCAAAAATAAAGCTTAGAAAAGTTAAGAATTAGAATATTTTTCATAAATTTTTAAACTATTCTGTCATATTAAAATCTATAATTTTTAAAAGCAATACACAGTAAGTTTTTTAAACTGTGTTTATTTTATAATAACGCTAATAAATTATTTTCACTGAATTTTAATAAAAAAAATTTTCAAATAATATACATATATCTGATGAGAAAGTTTGCCTGAAACCGGCCCGAAGATGGATTGCAAAATTATTTTGTGTGTGTGTGCATATATATATAATTTAAATTTTTGAAAAGATGTAAAATATAAATATATATATGATTTAAATTTTTGAAAAAATATAAAACAAGAATATATGTAATACAAAATGGAGTTATTTTCAAGTAAAAAACTAATAAACTTCAAAATAGATTAATCACTTTCACGTTGGTAAAAAAAACTTCAAAATGAGAAATAAACATATTTGAAATAGAACAATTAACTTTAAAATAAGAAATGATAAAAATTTATAATCTATATATAATGCTAATAAAGCTAACATTTATCTCCTACTACAAAGGGATATAGAATAATACAAACGTTCTTAAGAAATATATATATATATATTTCCATCGGTGATATTAGTTTTAATAGTATAATTTTGTTTAAAGACAGAAAAACCTTCAGTCAAAAATGAAATGTTATTTATGTAAACCAATTTATTCAATGAAGAATATGTGGATTTTTGTTGTATTTGTTTATTAATATTCTTTATCTAATAACCACAATAAATTTACCGTTTCCAACTTTCTATTTTTATTTCTCGTTGAGATAATAATTTGTTTGCATCTTTAGTCGAACTGACTTATTTAAATTTAGAAGTTCTGTCCTGATAATCGGCAATCTTTTCACGCTAACGCTATAAGTAGAAATATTTAACACCAATTTTTATCTGGTAAGGAAAACCACAAATTTTTGTTGTTTTTTATTCTAACGTTTTTTTTTGTTTTTTTTGTGGAGTCCAAAATTCTATCGATAAAACAACGATATAGTAGAGCTCGGTATTTATTTTTTAAATAAGGCGAACATTTTTCAGTTAAAATGGATTAAAATCTTTTATAATCTCCCACTTATAAACAAATTGTTTCATATTTTATGATGCCATATTTAGAATCAAGATATTAATTTTTCTAGCAACAAGTTTGTTTAAAAAAAAAAGGTTTTCACTTTAGCCATAAATAATATAAATAAGCTGACTTTGTACAGGATGAGCCAAAAGTACGTGTACAATTATAAAAAATAAAAGGTAAAAAATTAAGTTTATTTTCAAATTTCCAGAGTGCTAAAATAATCTTAGTTTTTTAATCCCTTGACTGCTAAAAAAATATCCTCCGCCAACATTGCAATAGTCTTTACACCATATTGTACGTAAACCTTCATACTTCCAATAGTTTTTTAATATCCATTTTATTTGCCATTCTTTAAATAAATCAATAAAATGAATTATTGAAATAATCTTGAAATTTAATAAATGTGCTTATTTACAAGCAGCTAGTTAGAAAAAATTCTAAAACATTAAAAGTTTTATATAAAGACGCATATAAAAAAATTACTAACTGTAAACCAGCTTTTGGTCCAATCTGTATAGAAAATAGAAAAAACATTGAGAAAGCCCAGTAATTTTTAAAAGCTACATCAGTATGATGTTTTATAAGCAAGCTGGGCTGGCCACTCTTTTATTAAGTGTATGATTAAACAGTGTTCTTAATCAGATTGATAACTTTATCAAAAGCACCACGCCGAGCGTGCTCAGTAGTTAGATAGATGACCATTTAAGAATACCATGTACCCTATCTTGCGCCGAAGCCGGAAATATCCAGGTTAATGTCTAGGGACGCAGTTAAACCACTGGGTAGATGCACCCTCAGTCTTTGGTTAGACAGACTACTATACATTTGGTTTGGGGCCGCTTGTGAAGTTCATATTCCCATGAAACTCAACACTGAACCGTGTGTGTTCAATGGTTAAGCCGGCTAAACCTGCAGAGGTCATATCCCCCACACACACACACATAAGTACAATGAGCTTTCATCGCGGCAAACTCATTTTTTTAACCTTTGGAACAAAGAAGCGCATTATATCGGCCCGGGCATAATGCAAAAGAAGACACACCAAAATTTTAGCCTTAATATAATTCTCTAATAAACAGGTTCTGATTGACTAGTTGATAATTTTGCAAATTCAGATCCCAAAGGTTTAATTGCACGTTAATGCAGTACACGTACATAATCATTTTTGAAATGCCACGAATGCTACATTTACTTCGAAGTAATACCCAAAAAAATGTATAGTGTCCATTACTTTTTCCAGTTAAATACTTTGAATAATCTAACTAGATTTCTTGTAACAACTACGTTACGAAAGAAAAATAGTTTGTTTTTTTTTCAAATCGATTGATATAGACAATAGACGGGCAGCAACGGTGGAGCATTGGTAAAAGTTCGGGCTCTGTAATTGTATTAAGCTAGTTCAAATCCCAGTCAAAACCATTACATTCACTTTAACTGCGTCGGGCAGATGGGTCTCGTGAACTCGGGAGAGCAACTCATCTAGGTGAAGGTTAACACTGAATTAAAAAGCCCAGGTATATAGAGCACGTAAAAATGGCCTTGTGTCTAACTTGGTTTGGTGCTCTACCAGGTAGATATAAAATAGACAATACATCACCAAAAAATTGATAGGACGTAAAACAAACCAAGATATTTGTTCTAAGCACGCAAGTATTGAATGTAGTTAAAAAATGTTATCGAAAGTGTTTGAATCTGTTGTTATTTAGAACAAAACCAATTTTGGCACAAGGCCGGTTTATCGTGCTCAGTTTATCCCTGGTCTTTTGTAATCGTTGCTCTTAATTTAGACAAGTTACTCCTCCGAGTTAACGATCCCCGTCTGCCTGAGACAGATAATAGCGAACATTATGGTTTGGACAGGGATTTGATCTCGTGTTATACGATTCCAGAGACCAAGCTTTTGTCACTGCTACTGCACTTTAGCTACCCCAGTGTTTAAAACTTTGGACCCTAAGAGACCTATATATTGGCCCTGAAAACATGAGGCAAAAAACACCAATATTTTAGTTTTATCATTTTCCTCAAATATAACGGCTTTCGGTGACTACTTTCTAAATTTGGTAGGTCGAGGTTCAAAGAATTAAATCAGATATTGAATTTACTTTTTTTTTTTCTCTCAATTTAGTCTCATTGAAAATCTCACAATAATGAGGCAATACCTGGTTCAATAGACTATAAATAGGTAACGAAGATATAAGTTAAAATACGCATCGATTAGCTCTTATTACAGGGTTTTGAACAGTTTCAGTATCGAACATAAACCCGTAAAGAAAACACATCTGTGGATCAGTGCAATGTAAGTAGAAATAATAAAACCAAAGTTGCACTTGAGAAAAAATAATTTTGAAGAATGTTGGATATTTTCCACAAGGTTATTTTGGTTTTGTTGTTTTAAGATAAAATCAACAAAAGGAGGGAAACTGTAAAAAATGATGAATAATATATAAGCGAAATATAATACGTTGAACAAAGCCTGGACAGCCAAATTATTTTTCTTGTGTTTCAAAAAAACAATCTGTTGCCCACGAAACAAACAACAAGAGTACAGTCATGGCACGTTGGAGACACCGGTTCTAGCTAGATTACCAAAGTTAAGCAATATAGAGCCTGTTAAGTACTAATTTGGGGGATCACTTAGGAATATCAGGTACTGTACCAGGTACAAGTCAAGTCACGTTAGAGACACCGATTCTAGCTAGATTACCAAAGTTAAACAATATAGGGCCTGTTAAGTACTAAGAGGGGTGAGCACTTAGGAATATCAGGTACTGTACAAGGTACAGTCAAGTCACGTTAGAGACACCGGTTCCCGCTAGATCACCGAAGTTAAGCAATTTAGAGCCTGTTCAGTACAAATTTGGGTGAGCACTTAGGAATATCTCGTACCGTACCAAACTGGTTGCCGGTTTGTGGCATGATCAATCGAATACATGAAGGATTCGAACTGAAAGGTCTCACCCTCCCCAATCTCCCCCTAAACAACGCCCGACCATGCTAAAAAATATCCTGGATTAGAATTACCCCCTGAGAGTCTTAGTTTAATCTGAGATTGCAAAATATCAATAACAACGGGTAGATTGATCAAAGCCTGAACGTATGAGGAGATGTCTTCCCACTCAACAACAAAAAACAACAACAGTACATTCAAATCACGTTCGAGATACAAGTTCCTACCAGATCATGGAAGTTAAGCAACGTAGAGCCTGTTCAGCACTAATTTGGGAGAACACTTAGGAATATCAGGTACTGTACCACGTACAGTCAAATCACGTTCAAAACACCGGTTTCCGAAGTTACGCAACATAGAGCCTGTTCAGTACTAAAATCGGTGACCACTTATGAATATTAGGTACTGTACCAGGTACGGTCAAATCACGTTCAAAACACCGGTTTCCGCTAGATCACCGAAGTTACGCAACATAGAGCCTGTTCAGTACAAATTAGGGTGAGCCGTTAGGAATATCAGGAATTGTACCAGACTGGTTGCCGGTTAGTAGCATGATCAGTTGAATGCATGAAGTATTTGAACTGAAAGACCTTCCCTCTCTCCTATCCTATCCTTCCCAACGACCAACTAGCGGTTACAAACGTCCTCGAGTTATCCCCTAAGGTGAGGACTGGGAGTCTTAGAATTATCTGAGAAACACTTTAACAGAAAGACTGGTTTAAGCCCAAACGGGGAGGAGAGGTTTTTCTGCTTTACAAAAAAAAATCATCAACATTAATCATGAAAAAATAATGATAATTATAAAAAAACTACCAACTTTTAAAAATTATAATAGTATCTACACCGCTTACAACTATAGTTTACTAGCAATATTCCCCGGCTTTCCTCGGTGTTTGCGTTTGACCCCTTAACAGATATTTTTCCAACTGAAAACCAAATTTATTCCAAAGGTCCGAAGTCTCTCTAGACGACAAGGTCTTTTATGTTTCTGTTGGAATGACATTTTAAACAGTTTTTTTTTTTTTCAATGGTAGACAGTAAAGTTTTGTCTAAACCTTTGGACCCAAAATTACCAAGTAGTCAGTAAGAGTCATTATATTTGTGGAACACAGAGCAAAAACATTATCATGTCTTATTTTGCCTTATGTCCCCAGGGCCTATGTATCGTCCCTGTAGGGTCTAAAAAGTTGAATTGGACCATTTCTTCTGGAAGTTGGAGTTATTCAAAAAGACACCAATATTTTAGTCCTAAAATGGTTCTCTTATAGAAGAGCTCTGAGTTACTAGTTGCCAATTCCGCTAAGTCAGGACCCAAAAGGAATTAAAGCTTCGAGGGAAAGATATTCATTACCCAAAATGGACTGAAAAAATTATTGTTCCTGTTTTGACTCGAATAATTAATGCATCGGTTTTAACACTTTGAATCCAGACTTATAAAAATTACCAAGTAGTCGTTATATTAGAGGAATATATTAAAGCCAAAATAGTGGTGTGTCTTCTTTTGCCTTATGTTGTCATGGCCGATATATCGGCCTCTTAGGGTCCAAAGGTTTAATGAACTGAATAGCGTTTCACTTTGGTTTCAGTTCATTAAACATTTGGATCCTAAAAGGCCGATATATAGGCCCTGATAACATAAGGTGAAAGAAAACACACCAATATTTTGGCTTTAATATATATATTCTATATATATTCCAAGGGTATTTTAAAAGCAGTGATTGAATGATCTCTCATTATTGTATGTTAAATAAAAGCAACGAATATTAAATAATGATAAATGTTTTTTTTTTATATTTTCAATGTAATGTAAAATAACCAAAAGTGTTTGTATATTTAAAAATCAACTAAAAATAAATAAAACTATTTCTATTTTTGAAATCTTCATATGAGACCATTTTGTGTTATTTCGTTCAAGTAATAAAAATGTCGAAAAGAAAAATGGAAACATTGCTTCTATTAAACATACAAATGTGACAGGTTATTTTGCTCTTCCACTCTCTATTTCCTTCAGTGTATATAAATATATATATATATATATATATACACTGAAGAAGAGAGAGTAGAGGAGCAAAATAATATATATATACGCATTATCATACATATGTTATTTTATATACACACATTATGTATATATATATATATATATATATATACATATATATACATTATCATACATGTCCTTTTATATACACACATAATGTATATATGCATATATATATATACATTATCATACATATGTCATTTTATATACACACATTATATATAAATATATATTATCATACATATATCATTTTATATACACACATTATATACATATATATACATTATCCTACATATATCATTTTATATACACATACATATATACATTATCATACATATATCATTTTATATACACACATTATATATATATATACATATATATATATACAATATCATACATATATCATTTATATACAAACATATATATGTATGCATTATCATATATCTTTTTTATATACACACATTATATATATATATATATGTGTGTGTAACTATAAATATAAGCAATCTTACTCTACAGATAAGCTTATTCTCTAAAATCAGTATTTCTGGTAAAGATTTTTATTATCCTTCAACTTCACCATTTGGATTTTAATGCTTTTGTAATCCAAGAATCGCCAGTCAGTCCAGTGCGTTGGTTCTTTGGGAAATCTTTTTGTCTAAGTGCGCGTTAACCATTAAGATTAATCCAATTATAAGCCATTACTTTTGGAAAAGGTGGGAATTGAACGAGGGGTGGGGGAGGAGCTTTCCGTTCGAGGCATGGCTTCGAATTAGTATTTTGTTAGAAAGGCAGCTAGAAATAAATTTGGTAACTTTGGCGACAACGTGTTGTTTTGGAAGGAATTTTTGAAGCCTGTGTGGAGGAATGGGATTAGAGCCATGGACAAAAATATGTCATTTTTTTTTTTTTTGGTCCCACGCACTTCTGTGTCGCCTTACGGTCTGCTGTTCGTCCATGTTTGTCCGTTTGACATGAGAGTTAGGCAGAGAGACATTTGCGATTATTGAAATTTCCTCTTAAATGGATTCAGGAAGAAGAAAAAGAAGAAAAACAAAACAAAAAAAAAACACGAAGAAAAATTGTTCTTTTTAGAAAAATGATAAATGCTTTTTGGACATTTTCCTACGTGATTGTGTACTTGTTTGCCTTTATACTCACACTATATTTACTTAATCGAGCACAAACCTGTGTCAGACACAAGGCCATTTTTATGTGCCCATTATATACCTGGACTGTTTGTAATCATTTACCCTTTACCTAGGTGAGATACTCTCTCGACTTAACGAGTCCCATCTGCCCCAGGCGTTTATAGACACACACACGCACTTTAAAAGGAGGACCGGAAAAGTCCGGAAGAGGACTGGGGGGTTATATTAACTCCTTCGACCCTAAAGGGCCAATATATCCGCCCTGGTGACCTAAGAAAATAAAGCACCTATATTTTCTCTATAATATAGTAGTCTAGTAGAACTTCCTTGAGTGACTAGTTCGTAATTATGCTAAGTTAGTGTTATAAGGATTAAGAAAACGAGAAAAATGGTATTAAGAATATTAAAAACTAAAATTTAAATTCCTTTTAATTCTTTAAACCCTAAAGGACCGATCTCTACTATAACGGCTCTGAGTGGCTACTTGGTAATTTTGATAAGTTAGATTTCAAAGGATTGTCAAGTTCCTACTTTCACCCCTTTCGACCCCACAACAATAAGATATAAGAATTCTTTCCAAACACGTTGAAGAACTTTAGGTATTAACTTTATTATTCGGACTTTTGTCCTCATCTTGTAGGTTTTTTTGACCCAGCATCCTTATCTGGGGTTACGGTTAAGAAACACCTGAAGACGGCTTGAGGGAGACTAGGCCGAAACCTAGTGTAGAAACATCAAAAAACCTACTAAGATGAGGACAAAAGTCCGAATAATAAAGTCAATAGCTAAATTACGATGCCTCATCTCAAAAATAAACTATAATCGATGTTGAAGAACATCAAAATCAGTTGAATTATCTCCAGTGGGGAGGTAACGTCCCACCCATCTTGTTGAAAAATGAATCCATTTGAATTAGCTTCCATTGACAGAAAGAACCAGTTTCGTAACATATCCTTAT
>JAUZSX010328487.1:0-10000 GCA_034780655.1 Idiosepius hallami | reverse complement strand
TGCAGATTTTCTCGAAAATTATACGGAAGTTCTTTCAAACTAATTTTCAAATTTTTATTTCCTTGGTTTTTTTTTCCTCTTCTTCTTTCTTGGTTTGATTTTGTTCTCTTTTTCATATTCTTCTTCTATTTCGTCTTTTCTTTTTCTTCTTCTTCGTCATTTTCTTCTTTTTCTTTTATTATAACTTCTTTTCCTTGGGCAGCGACGGTGGAGCATTGGTAAAAGGTCGGGCTCTCTGAGATCGTATTACGCGGGTTCAAATCCCAGTCAAAACCATTACATTCACCTCTAGCTGCCTCGGGCACATGGGGCTCGTTAACTCGGGAGAGCAGCTCATCTAGGTGAAGGGTAACACCGAATTTAAAAAAAGCCCAGGTAAGAGCATGTAAAATAGCCTTGTGCCAAACTTGGGTTGGTGCTAACCAAGTAAATATAATAACTTCTACTTCGTCTTATTTTTCTTCTTCTTCTTCACATTCTTCTTATTATTATTCGTCTTATTCTTTTACTTCTTCTTCTCTATTCCTTAAACTTCTTCTTCGTCTTTTTTTCTTCTTCTTCAAATTCTTCTTATTATTTCTCTTTGTCTTCTTCTTCGAATTCTTTTTCTTCTTATTCTTCACACATAATTATTATTATTCGTCTTCGTCTCCTCCTTCTTCTTCTACTTTTACTTCTTCTTCTTCTTGTTGTTCTTCTTTTTCCTTCTATCCTACTTTGTGATTTATTATAAAATAGAAAAATTGTCTATTATTCCTTGGGCAGCGGAGATTGCTTTGATGGGTGTGTTGTTGTTGTTGAGCATGAAGACCTCTTCTCACTCTTTCGAGCTTGGATGAGCCCTCCTGTTTCGTATAGAGATTATAAAAATAGTCTCGCAAAGTATTCTCAGACCTCCTGTCTTCACCCTAGGCAGTAACTCTATTCAAGCTCGTTTTTTCTTAATTTGCGTGCTCGGTCGTTGTGAGCAAGGTGGTGGTTGAGAGGAAAGGTCTTTCAGTTCGAATGCTCAATGCATTCGATTGGTTGACTACCTTGGTATCTGTTATGGCGATAGTTAGAAACAAAACGATGTAGACACAGGAACTATGAAACAACTGGTATTAAGTAAGAATACAGAAGAAAACGGGAGAACAAGACCTTTGCTTCACCCGGGCATTAACACACGACCTTCGGAGTCGCGTGCCAAGATGTCGGCGTCTACAACAGTATCGTACTTGATATTCCTACATTGTCACCCATCGTACTACTGAACAGGCACTATGTTGCTTAACTTTGCTGATCTGGCGGGAGCAGGAGTCTCCAATGTGGTTTGATCGTATAGATGTTTGTGTGTGTGTGTGTGTGTGTGTGTGTGTGTGTGTGTGTTTGCATCTTTATGTTTCTGATAGTTGTGCGTGTAGGTGAACATATGTACAGGGCCATATTTAGAATCCCCGCAGACCCTCCAGGTGAGTAGGAGCCGCAAGTTCACGGTCCGCCTTCCTAACCCTACGGCCACCTGGTCACCAAGTAAATTCTAATCTAAACTACAATTTTGACTCATTAGAAAGTGCTCTACTCTAACCCTTTCTTAGTAAGAGGATGTGTGTGTCTATGTGTGTCTGTCTGTGTGTCTGTGTGTTTGTCTGTGTGTGTCTGTGTGTGTCTGTTTGTGTCTGTGTGTGTGTATGTGTATGTCTGTGTGAGTTTCTGTGTGTCTGTGTGTGTCTGTTTGTGTCTGTGTCTGTGGGTGTCTGTGTGAGTCTCTATGCGTCTGTGTGTGTGTCTGTGTGTGTCCGTGTCTGTGTGAATCTGTGCGTGCCTGTGTGTGTGTGTGTCTGTGTCTGTGTTTCTGTGTGTGTCTCTGTTTCTGTGTGTGTGTGTCTGTGTGTCTGTGTGAGTCTGTGTATGTCTGTGTGAGTTTCTGTGTGTCTGTGTGTGTCTGTATCTGTGTCTGTGCGTGTCTGTGTCTGTGTCTGTGTGAGTCTGTGTGTGTCAGTGTCTGTGTGTATGTGTATCTGTGTCTGTGTCTGTGTCTGTGTGAGTCTGTACGTGAGTGTGAGTGTGTGTGTGTGTGCGTGTGTGTGTGTGTGTATGTCTGTCTGGGTGTGTGTGTGTGTGTGTGTGTGCAATTTTTGTGTTTGAAGTTAAAAAATGAAAAAGAATATCGAGTCTCCTATTTTTGCTCTTGTTTCAACTAGTTCTAATCTTAGTCCAATATTCTTTTATTGCTTACAATAAAAAAATTTAATAAAAAATTTAACATGAATGAACGGTATCTGCAGACAAACTTGATTTATATATTCATTTATTTATTTATTATTTTTTGTGTGACTTATTTTTGCCCATCCTTATTTTTTAAAAAAGCTCATTGTTCATTTTTGCATCGATGTCTCCTGTTGCTTCGTGTGGCTTCACTTGCTAAACTTTTCGTTGTCTTTGTCTCTCGCACCTCTCACTATCACAATTTGATTTAGAAATCTTTTTTTTTTCGGGCTGCGTGGGGTTCAATCAATGCCTTTGTTTAGATGTTCCTATTGATTTTTGGGTTCTTTTTTTACTCATCGAAAAGTGCCTTTCTCACACCTTTCTAAGAGGATGTGTGGGAGGGGGTGTTAGTATTTGTGTGTGAGTGAGTGTGTGTGTGTGTGTGTGTGTGTTAGAAATTACCATAATTGAATCTGTCTGTTTACCGTGTGGAGTAAGATGATTATTATAATAAATTCCGAGAAGAAAATCATGATTGTTAATTTCACGGTTGTTTTCAGAAGATTTACATTTGTGCACGAGTAAAAACATTGCACCAATAAAAATGAACCAAACTTGAGAAACGGAAGAAAAAATAAACTTTATTTAAATTGGGATTTCCCTTACACAGCGAACTTATCTTACTTATATATTTACCAAATTGACATTGTCTCTCTGAGGAATGGTATCTACTAATTTACTTTGTTGATTTTTAGTTTAGGGGCTTGAACTTTGATACTTGGAGCATTCTGAACCATAGAATAATTTCTATTTGGTTATGACCCACATAAAGACATCTTAGAAGTTAAACTTGAAACTAGGAATCGCTGCAGGCCTGTTGGGTCTGCTGTGTGGTAGCTATGTTTGTCAACGAGGTATCAGATTATTAAGATAATTTTCAGCTTTTAAAAAATTACGGCGGTGTTATTTTTTAAAGAAAAAACCCTTGAAATTATAAAGATATTAAAATAAAAATGAACACAAGAGGAACATCAAAACAACGCCTAGGCAAGGCAATAATGTAAATGCATTGCAAACGTTGTGGCAAAGCTCTACCGGCTACGTTCACACTGATAAAATCATGAATTGCTTTATTTCCATGGAAAACGTCTGGGATTCTTTATTCCCTTCATGGCTTATGAGTTCAATAGTGTTATTTTCCCGTTTTATTGGCACCTCAATATTGTAAAATTCAATCTCGACCGCTTAAAGGTATTTTCTGGTTTTATATATATATTAGTAGGTATTTTGAAAAATAGAAATTTCTCTGAAGGGTGGAAAAATCCATGCATCTAATTTCAAGTCTCTCAATTATGACAAATGTGCAACATCTGCACTTTGGGATTATAGAAGGATGTTCCAAAGTGTATCGGTATTTGTGTATTTTTTCTCCTACCTTAAGTATAGGTGACAGAGTACAAGATTTTTTGTGATATAAATCTTTGGGCCCTCAGCCAAAGATAAATGTTTAGGCGAAATTGTTTAAGTAAATATCTTAAAACAATTGGAAATTTGCATAAAGGCTTTTTTTGCAAAAAAACAAAAACAAAACAAAACAAAAAATAGAAGAAATAAAAATTTAAATAAAAATAGAAAAAATTAAAATTAAAAAAAAAAGAAATTTAAGATAAAAAAAACCAATCATATAAAAAACAAAACGCACGATGCTGTTTTCTGTTAAGAATGTTCATGTCCAGGGACATATGTTATTTCTCTTACAAAGGCTTATAAATGGGCTTACCTTTTATATTTAATTCTTCTTCTTATCTTTATTGTTACTTTTATAATTTGTTCTTGTTGTATCAGTGGATTCTGGTGATTAATCACAAGATTATTCAGCTTCGATTTCTAAATAACAAGAAAGGCTCTTGATAATCTCTTAAAAGAACAATTTCTATAATGAAAAGGTCGCGCGTTAATTTACTTTGGTTCGGTCTATGTAAATTCATCAGAAATGAATGCATCTTTCGATGCCAATATTGTTCGCTGTCTTTTATTTTTTATTCTATGCCTTAATACACGTTTAGCAATTTCGCCTGGCTTTTGTCAAGGTTGCTATTATGTTCCTTTTGGGCACATTTTTATCTGCGTTCTATAACTTAATACCGGTTTTGTAAGTTTGCCTAGCTTTTCTCTGGGTTGGTATTATGTTCCTTTTGGGAACATTTTTATCTGTGTCCTATACCTTAATACACGTTTAGTAAGTTTGCCTAGCTTTTCTCTGGGTTGCTATTATGTTCCTTCTAGGACCATTTTATCTGTGTTTTATACCTTAATACACTTTTAGCAATTTTGCCAGAATTTTCTCTGGGTTCGTATTATGTTCCTTTTGGGAACATTTTTATCAGTGCTTTTGTTAAATTCCTAGGTTTTTTATTTTCTAAGAAAACAGTCGTAATTTTTTGAACGCTTAAAATTATTTTACTGAAGTGTGGTTATATTGATACCCCAATGACCAACGTAGCCCCTATAAAATGAATGCTAAGATCCTGCAACTATCAAATCTTTCAAGTTTGGCCCCTTAGCACGTGTTTTCCTGGCCAAAACCAAATAGACTATATTTACTTGGTTGAGCACCAACCCAAGTTGACGTTTTTACATGCTCTTTATTTCAAGTTGATTTTTTTGCATGCTCATTATATCACTGGGCTTTTGTAATCAGTGTTTCCCTTCACCTAGATGAATTACAGACGAGATAAATGATTTTTCTTAAACTTAAGTGCTGATTGGCGCGAGCAATTCACACATGGCAAATTTCAACTGATGTCAAGATTTTGTGGGTGGTCTAGCTAAGTTTTATATTAAAATTAAGGAGCGGACCAAACAGATCACCTGGTTACACCCATAAAAAATTATATTATCAAAAATTCAGTATTTGAACTTGTGTATTAAGTTTCCTAAGTTTAAGTACATATCGGCATTTAAATCACTTATCTTGTCTGACATGGGCCATCAAACAGGATGGACCACTAGCGAATTCAGAGCATTGCTAAGACTATAGAATCGTGTTACACGAGTGAAATCTAAGTCAATACCATTGCATCAATTTTTAGCTCCCTCGATCAAATGAGGCTAGTTAACTTGGGTTGGTGCTCGATCAAGTTATAGCGCATAAGACACCCAAGATCATGTAGTGTTAAAACTCGCATATTCCAAAACCAAAACCCAATTATATTGCACGTGTTATATTTTTAAAAAAATTAAGCTATACTTGATATCCTTGCTATTAAATTTATGAACACTTGTTGGCTATAAGAGGAATTGTATTAATGCATATGGATTTGAATTGAGCCGAATAGAAGACATCAAAATACATTCCTTTACATTTTCATTAACTGAGATTTAAAAGTGATGAGATATGGAAGACACTAATTGCAATTTAAACCTCATGATTTCTTGAGGCGATCATCGATGTTGATATCTACTTAGATTTCTCCTAAATTACGAAAATAATTTGAATTCTAAGCTAACAAATTTCAAATATTTTTTTAAAATAAATATGTTCATCCATTTTGTATTCATCTGGTATGCAGCAAATATCCCGTCGAAAACATTGAACATTTTGTTATATTTTCTTTTTAATTTCTGTTATTTGTAATTTTTTTTGATTATATATAGACGATCCGGTTATTTAATGCAGTTGAAACCTTACTTTTTGACAACTATTTTTATTTTGGAAATTATTAATTATCTGTCATCTTTATGCGCAGGAAATTTGGGGACTTATAGCATTTCGAATTTTAGCCTTTATCTTCATAAGCTCGAAAGAGAGAGCCTTTTTTTAAAATATGATAATTGCCCCTGGGAACAACAAACTGTAAACACATTTGCATACACAACTAAATGGTTTTATTAGAGTTATATCTTTATTTAAATATATATGATGCACAAAATGACTTCATAAATATTTCAATAAGTCAAATTGTATTCTTTAGCAAATTTTTTTGCTATTAGCGCCTTATTTTTCTATAACAAAAACCAGATTGTTATATTTATTTTTTCAAATAAATAACATCCAACTAAACAGCCAACTATTCCGACCAAACAACCAATCAACCATCCAATCGACCAACCGATCGACCGACCAACCAACTAACCTACGAACGAACGAACGAACGAACGAACGAACGAACGAACCAACCAACCAACCAACCAACCAACCAATCAACCAACCCACCAATCGACCAACCAACCAACCCACCAATCGACCATCAAACCTATCGTAGGGTTTGACTACCATTTTGCAGGGATTTTACGTATTTATGTAAAACCATATACTGTAATAGTAATGAACTTTCAGTGTGAAAGAAGTTCAACAGACGCATTCCTAAGTACGTAATGACATCCTTGAAAAAGATTTAGGGGTACTCACAAATGTCATCAACAGAGGCTAACGCATCTTTGAGTGACAATATATTATCATGAATATTACTTTCAGCTATCTTGGGCAGATAAGGCTCGTTAACCCGAGAGAATCACTCTTCTAGATTAAGGGCAACACTGATATAAAAAGCCCAGGGATCTAAGAAACGCCTGTCGGGCAAGCAGTAAGGTGGGTCTTGGTGAATCAAGAACCCAGCAGCTCGATGCAACCTGCATTATGGAAACCGCCTGTCTCATCCATCTTTTAGCTGCGGTGAAAATGACGTGGCTCAAATAGTCGTCCCGCAGACACGACCACCCAAAACAACATCCTTCCTTCCTTCGTTCCTTCCTTCCTTCGTTCCTTCCTTCCTTCTTCCCTTCCTTCCTTCCTTCCTTCCTTCGTTCCTTCCTTCCTTCTTCCCTTCCTTCCTTCCTTCGTCCCTTCCTTCCTTCCTTCCATCCTCCCTTCCTTCATTCCTCCCTTCCTTCATTCCTTCTTCCTTCCTTCGTCCCTTCCTTCCTTTCTTCCTTCCTTCCTTCCTTCCTTTCTTCCTCCCTTCCTTCCTTCGTCCCTTCCTTCCTTCCTTCCTTCCTTCCTTCCTTCCTTCCTTCGTCCCTTCCTTCCTTCCTTCCTTCGTCCCTTCCTTCCTTCCTTCCTTCATTCCTCCCTTCGTCCCTTTCTTTCTTCCTTCCTTCCTTCATCCCTTCCTTCCTTCTTTCCTTTATCCCTTTATATTGCTACCAACACCTCAAATCATTACTTTATCACCTCTGTATCTCGGTCTGGGAAAACAAATTATTTGTTGAGATTTAAAACAAGTGACCCTAGTACAAAGGTTGACATCTTCTCCTAGCACCATCAAACCGGTTAATCATGTCCAGCATATTAACGATTATTAATCCTGTCTTGTCAATGGTGCGCTTGGCTACGATTATTTAGCCAAATTACATCATCAGATTTGCTCGGTTATTTCAATATCACATATATGTAACATTTCATAATACTATTATCTATATCAAAATTAATTTGACCAATAAAAGATTTTTAATCATCTTTATGTGGACTGTCTCTAAACCTTGAAGTTTTCTCTTATATTGTTTGTTTGTGTTTTTACGGCATATCAACCAACCATCACTACATACAGATGTAGTTTTTTTTCATAACACAATGTTCTCTGGGGGGGGGGATTCATACTTTCCCAAGGTTATTTGTCAAATTATCAACACAAATAGAACAACTGGGATTCGAACTTGCGTAATACGATTCCGAAGTGCGAGTGGAGCACCAGTTAATCATAGGCACTGCATTAGAATTTCCATAGATACTCTTTTTTCAAACAATTTATATCTCAGTTCATTAATTTTCGTTGTTTATATTTACTTAGTCGAGTACCACCCCAAGTTAGGGACAATGTCATTTTAAAGTGCTCATTATAACCTTTTTGTAATCAGTGTTGTCCTTTACCTAGATGAGTTACTCTCCTGAGTTAACGAGTCCAAACTGTCCATGGCTGCTAAAGGTAAATTTACAAGTTTACTCTGGGATTTGAACTTGTGGGATACGATTCCAGAGTCTGAGCTTTTACCAATGTTTTAACCTCGCCGCCATTAATTTTCGTTGTTGGTGCTTACATCTCCCCGGCAAATGTTAGAATGCGCATCTTTTGATCGCATCTAAAAGCAGTGGGAGTATTTTTTTAAAAGTTGTGTATAAGATTATGAACAATTCTTTCCGTAACTTTTCTTAAGTACAATTTGGTTGAATTAATTACAGTCATTTCAATCTTAATCCCCAAAATAGACGCTGAAAGTTTGGCGAGCTTCGTTCCAAAATCTGACCAATTACAATTGGGCTTTTATTTACTTCGACAATATTCACTTTCATTAATGATTACCGTTATTAAAAAAAAAAACGTGTTGTTATAATTAAATTCTCGCAAATATTTAATATCTGTGCTGGATCTTTTCTAATTTTTCTCCTGCTCTAACGTAGGTCACAGAATGAAAAATGTAGAATGATATAGACCTATGGACTTACAGGCTACTAAGTCCCGCAAATTGATAAAAGATAAAGATAGTCTTAATTTAAAATGTGACAAACCATTAATTTCACACTAAGATAAATCTAGTTTTGATATTAAAGAAAGTAAAGCGCTTATTTTTCCAGACAGATGGATGAGATATTAAGAAAAATCTATATTTTTAGCTGCGAGTAATAAAATCAAAGATGGAGCAGGGGATTTATCTAGACTAGATCCACTCAAAACAGCCATCCAACCAATTAAGTATTTTGATGATTTCTTTTACTTGCTATTAATACATTGGTCAAGGCGCTGTTCACACTCTTCAAATTGTGAAGTACTTTTAAACAAACAAAGAAATAAACAAAAAGCCAAAGAAATCCATTAACACTTCAAGTCCCTAAATACAGAGTATCTCAAAACCCATAAAGTTGTTGATAAAAATGTTGATTTTAACTCTAGAGTTTTATATTTTTTATCTGATTTGATAGCAGTTATAAATAACAACTAATATTTTTAAACTCCATGGGCGGCGAGGTGGAGCATTGGTAAAATCTTGGGCTATGAGATCGTATTACGCGAGTTCAAATCCCAGTCAAACCATTCCATCTACTTTTAGCTGCTTCCGGCAGATGGGGCTCGTTAACTTGGGACAATAGCTCATCTATATGAAGGCCAACACTGGTTTCAAAAGTCCACCAAAGGCCCTCCAGTTTGCGGGTTGAGCATAGGGCTAGCGACTCTTTCTCTTAAAAACAAGTATGCTACGGAAACAGCAAATACAAAATTGCTGCCCAACGAACCACTGGGTGTAAAGGTTGATGAATGAATGAATGACTTAGAAATTAGAACAAGTGTTTTGCGTTACGACTTATATAGAGACTAAATCTCATAAGACTGTTCAAACAATCTTCCGCATTATTTAAAATAGTTAGAGGATGGGTCGATTTTGTCTTAATGGGTAGGCAGTCGAACTTAAGAAACCTTGTACGCAAGTTACGATCCTATTTGTTTCATTTGCATTTATAATTGAACTAATACCCTTGAGAAGATATAAATTCCCATATTCCCTCCACCTATGGGTTGAATAACGAACATTGTGTTTTTAAGCAACAACAACAACAACAACCACCATCAACAACAACAGCAGCAGCAGCAACAGGAGATTGCGAAAACTTCTCAACAGGAAGAAGACTGATAAAAGCCCGAAAAGGTGAGGAGAGAGGTCTTCATGCTCAACAACAACAGAACAGCAGCAGTGATGGCGTCGTCAAGACAAGATTGCTGTAATTTCGTCTTAATTTCACACAGAATTATAATCTAAGCTTTAGTAAAATGACTTGTTTAAAACTTTATTCGTTAAAATACGAAATCTAAAGACGACG
>JAUZSX010328477.1:0-11195 GCA_034780655.1 Idiosepius hallami | reverse complement strand
CCTTCTTCAGGTGATCAATCTCGAGAACCTTCTTGTCGTAATCGGGAATTACAGAATTTCGAACTCAACCCTTTATTCAAACTACGGGGGTAGCTTGCTCTCGTTCTGTTAACCATACCTTCTTTTTAGAATTTTGTGATTACTGCCTTTGGGTGGGATTGAAACCTTAACCTTGAGCTGATGCTCGCTTTTGAAGTGTAGATACCCCAACGCCTTTGTCCGTTGCGCTATGCGTCCAAGGATTCCGAAAAATCAGAATATAAGATATATTACTGACTGTTATTTAATTGATTGAATCATTTTACGAACTATCAAACTTTTCAGTCATTCCATCAATTAATATTGTTTCCTGGTTTGGAGAAAGATAGTTAATTATATTATTTTTAATGTTTGGAGGACCATCTGTTTTATAAAACTAAAAAGAAAGTAAATTCCAAATCTAAAGGTTCAAAACTAAACCCTCATAACATATGTATAAGCAGCTGTTGAAACTGAGAAAGTGCTGACGTGGCGCTGACTGATTGGATACTTGAAACCATTGAACGATTTTGATCATCCCCGACACTCCCTCCAAATGTTTGCTTTATTACTTGGTTCAGTCTCTTTTTTGTTCGCTTTATGCGATAAAATTTAGATAGGCGTATGGATACTGGTATATTTCACTATAAAGAGGCTTTAATGTTAATACCCTGTTGAAATATATATTCACAGATCAACATAGTGCCAGCAAACTAGGTTATATATGGATGTTCTAACATATGATGCATAAACAAACTCTTTATCTGAGTGTCTAGATATCAACAATGTTTGAAAACCGGCCACTAATTTCATTATGTACAACATATCCTAACAACAAAGGAAATTAGAACGACATAAGCGAAAAACTGTCTCTGTTTATAATTTATAGCTCATTTAGATGCAGCCTATCTCTGCCGATCTTTTATTTTAGAATAACTGTTTGCTGGTTTTGGTACTTGTAGGCATATAAATGTATACTACTTTATATATAAATATATATATATATATATATATTTGTGTGTGTGCGTGTGTGTGTGTGTGTGTGTGTGCACAAATATATATATGTGCACAAATGTATATATATGTCTAAGTGTGTGTGTGGGTGTGTGATGTGAATTGCGAGTTACTTTCTGCAAAGTGATGTATTAGTTTGTCCCAAAAGTTAAAAACATTTGCAAAAAATTGAAATTTTGCCACAAAGACAAGAAAATCTGTTCCTCAAAATAAAGATCACAACTTTCCAAGACTTCCTGCCATCGATTTGCAAGAATTTCTTATCAAGTACCATTTAGCCGGTTTCGATTCAAAGAAAATCTAGACACGCTTTCTCTAACTTTTAGGAAAACTTAATATTTACATTCTATTCTATTTCAATTTCAAAATGATAATAATCAACTTTAAAATAGACTTCTTTAAGAGTAAAAGAATTATTCAACTTCAAAATGGAATAATCAACTTTGAATTCGATTAATCCACGGATTAATCAAATTCAAATTGAAAAAAAAACAACTTCAAAATAAGAAATAACTTGATTGTTCCATTTCACGTTATTTTTCACTTCAAAGATGTTTTCCAATTCAAGTTAATTAATCTATTTTAAAGTTTATTGTTTCATTTACCTTTTAAAATTGTTCATTTAGATTATTGGTGTTGAAGTGTTACAGAACAAATACACAATTTCTGTTTAGATATTCGTTACATATAGTGTATGTATTAGCGCATGCACGTGGGTCTCTGTAGATGTGTGTCTCTGTGTGTGTGTGTGTCTGTCTGTGTGCAACAACACGTATTTGCGTAGGTATCTGAATATGCGATATACAATAAGCGAAAATAAATCAATATCTTCGAATCAATAAAAGCAAAAAAATGAAACAACTCACCTGCAACCAAGGAAACACATCTACGATGTGAAAACTTTCAATACTGTCCACAATGTCCTGTATGATAGTCAGTTGTTTGAGAAAATTCTCATCCACTTTTTCGAAGCGTCTGTTCAGTGTTCGCAAACAGAGTACGTTCGCCACGACCCTGGCCACATTTAGGAACGGGTCAAAGGCCACCCCACTTTTAGCAAACGCATCCATTTCATCCATTAAAGATCTGGTTTCCATTCCGACTACATACTCCAAACGCGCACGGCTCTCCCGGTTGGGTGACGCCAGGAAGGTGTGCACCTGTCGTCGATAGTACTTCAGTTCAGGTCCGATATCGTTCATAGCAATGTCACGTCCGGTCCCGAGCATTGTTTTTACGGTCTGCCGATGTCGTGGTCGGCCTGCAAATGTCTTGCTTTGTTTTAAGATACATTCTCGAGCAGCTTCCATGGAGCTGATAACCAGAATGTTGTCACCCCCCATTCGTAGCCACATTAAATCCCCGTAATGTTCGGCGAGATTTGTAAGAGCGGTGTGTAAGGGTCTCCATAACACGTGGAAGAGGTTGCCGACTAGAGGCCAACTCCGGGGACCCGGCGGTCTGCGCAATGGACCTTTACGTCCCACCGTGTATGCCAGGTGAGTTAGATCGTGGTTCACGAGAAACTTCACTACTATGAGTATAAGTAAACCAGAGATTAGATAACAGGTTACCAGCCAGTCATCCATCATTTAACTTTTCAGCAACATCAAAGATATAGGATAAGAGGAGGAGTAGGAGGAAGAGGAAAAGGAAGAGGAGAAGAAGGGTGAGAAAGGGGTGGAGGAAAAGAAGACCAAGTTGTTGTTGTTGTTGATGGTGATGGTAGAGATGAAGGAAGATGAAGTAAAAAAACAAAAAAAACAACGATATTTGTTATGGTGGCGGATTGGCGTAGAGCAGGAGTCAGGACCGATATCACAATTTTAACTTCATCCGCCTAGAGCTGATACTTAGATTGAGAAGAATAGATAGATAAATATACATAAGTAGAAAGAAGCAGAGAAAGACAGTAAATAGATAGAAGGATAGATATATAGATGGATGGAAGGATGAATGGATGGAGATAAATAGATAGAAGTGTCGAGAGAAGGCTATAAAGTCAAGTGGTAAACAAGATAGTCCTGTTTATTATTATAACTATAATTATAATAATAATTACTAATATTATTATTACATTGATTGTATTATCATAATTGTTACTGATTTTACTGTTACTATTATTACTATTATTTTTCTTATGCTTCTTGTAATTATACTATTATTATTAGTTGTAGTATAACTATCATTGAAATCTTTTTGCAATTGTCGTTTTTGCTACTATTATTCCGGCTGTAGTAGTAGTTGTAATTGTCTTTTTAGGTAGCGAGCAACAAGGCCTGTTGTAGCTTTTAGAGCAACCAACATTAATTTCGTAGATTATGGATTGTTGTTGTTGTTGTTGTTGTTGTTGTTGCCATACCACGTGCATATAGAGTGAAAAATGTAAACAAAGCTACAATCGCTGAGATGTAGAAGAAGCTAAGAAGCATCCACTCCGGCCGCCACGACGGTTTTCTCTTTCTATTAATCCTCTCTTCCTTTTCCCCTTTGGTTTCTGTTTTTCAGTTCCAGTAACAAATCCGACATGTAATCATAATCAAGATTTTATATACATGTATATATATATATATATATATATGTTTGTATATATGTGTGTGTGTGTCTATCTCTCTGTGTTTTAGTATGTGTATGTGCACCTGTGTGAAATTGTTGCGATGATTCCAGTATACTGCGAAATATAACTTTTTTTGTTTTGTTTTTTTTTTTTTACCCGTTTTTTTTTTTCAAGGGGGAACACTCGTATTTGAATTAATTTAAAAAAATGTGATCAAAATCCAGTTAAAGAAGGAATAAAAGCATATTTACAAACACACACAAAAGAGCTCTCTAAGCTCTTCTTTAACGAATTGCAATGTTTATCATTAGTAACTAAAAAAAAAAATTACCGGAAACCTTCGTAGTGCAACTGGACCGGCTTTTACATATTATTATCTGTTAATTTTCACAGTTGGTGTTTCTGAACTTAGGTTAAATGTACAAGGAGGTTCGAGTTACCTCGTTTTGTTAATATTAAGAAGCATGGTTCTATTTGACGAACGTATTCCACAGCCCTCATATCGTAATCAACATATGTATACGGATGTGTATTTTGATGCACAGGAGGAGTATATATTTATATAAGTACCTATATATTCATATAAATATATTTATATACATAAATATATATAAATATATATATATATATAAATATATACGTATAAGTATAAATATATATATATATCTATATAAAAATATCAAGTTATTCAGGTAAACACGTGCGAGCGTGTGTTTTGTGTGTACTTATAGCACGTGTATTTGTGAAAGTGATTAGGGTGTAGGCTGTTCAGCAGCAGCACGATGAAAGAATAATTTCTTTTTTTTTTTTTTGTTAAGTTAAAATCGCTCTCCTAAAATTCACTTGGAGCAGTTTTAAACTCTTTTACCAGAATGGTTTTCTCTAAAATATGAAATGCTTTTATAGTTGTAAAACTCCTATGGTTTTGTCCAGTAGCCGTTAGTAAAGTAACGTCTTCTTCACTCTAATGGTTCGAAGGTGTGTCTTTCTATATATACATAAATATACACAAGTACGCACACACTTAAGGGTATATGTGTGTGTGTGAGAGAGAGCGCGCGTACGTGTGTGTGCAAGTGTGTGTATACATGAGCGTTTGTTTGTGCATTTGGAACGAGTGGATATATGTGTATAATTTTTTCGTACAAATACATTCGCGAATAATCTATTTCTGATTTTTTCTCTCTCCATCTAGTGCTTTTTGTTTATTTAAACACACATATGTACATGTGCAAACACATGCATGTATGGATAGATAGATAGATAAATCACAAGATAGATGAATAGACAGCTAGCTAGCTACCTAAATAGATAGAGAGAAGGGATAAAAGGAGGAGGATTAAGTGGGTGTGTATTTTCTTCTTTTTTTTTTCAATTTATTGTTTTTTTTTTAAATTTTTTTTTTGTTTTAAGAGTTCACCCGCAGTTTTTTTTTAAAACAAACAACATGTGAATTTGGAAGTGTTGAAAGTTTACTCAAACGTTTCTAGAAGTTAATTTAAATTCATTTTTTTATCAAGGAGGAAAATAATTAATTCGCTATTTTTTTTCTACTTAAGATATCTATTTTATTTGCAGGTTGAACAAACACAAAACTTTAGCTTAACTTAATTTCCGTCCATTTCCTTTATTTTGCTGAATACCAGAGTGCAATTTTCTCATTCCCCCAATACAAATAATAATTATAAAATAACTAACGATAACTTTTGCTTTTTTGTTTTACACAATTTTACGCCAAAAATGGTTATCGAATAATTTCTTTTTTTTTATTGCAATCTAAAGCAAATATTTTTAAAATCTTAATTGATTTATTTATTCTATTTACAACAATTATCGTAGCTTATCCGTTTTGATCTTCACAGATAGATAGTATAATTTTTACTTTCAGTGTTTATAAAATGTCATAATCATAATTTCATTCACACGCACATGAGAACTCTTGTTTTTTTAATAGTCTTGTATTAGTTTTTATAGTTTATTGGCACAGAATATCTAAAGTAAATTTATGCGTTTTTATTTTACGGCATGTCAAATTATCTAGACTATCAATGTTTTAAAGATTGGACTATAGCTTGACTTTTAAAATGTAAATTTTAAAAAGAAGGGTTTTAGTTTACACTTAACGTTTGTTTCTATCTTTTCTGAAGAATTGTTTTGAGTGATTAAGTGATATTAACAGTTGCTTCTATTCTATTATTACAAGATGTGTTTCTGTCGATGCCTTGCGGTAGTTCATCCATCAATTTTTCCATATGAGCATTCTTTTTCTATTAATTTAAGTCTATAGAAATAAATTAATATTTGATGAAGTTTTCTTTTGTTCAATGTAAAATTATATTTGCGCGCACACAGACACACACACACACACACACACACCTGCATACATATATATCCTTTTGCTCTCGAATTTTTTTCTATTTATCTATATACATATATATAAATATATGTGTGTGTATGCGAGTGTGTGCGTAGTAATATATATATATATATATGTGTGTGTGTGTGTGTGTGTGTGTGTGTGTGTGAAAACCTTTCGAAATTTACTTCTTTCTTATATGTGAAATATTAAATTATCTATTGTAAGGTTTATCTTTTTTAATGCTTTTAAAATAACGAACGCAAATATTTTTATTTGAACTTGTCATGAAGTTATCACTTTTAGATTTTATTTTCGGGACATTCACGACGAACACCAAAATCGATTCGTGGCTCACTTTTCTTCCTATACTAACTTTTACTTATTTCTACTTTACTGACTCTTTCTGGCGAAATATGAAACCATACAGACAGAATGTTCAAAAAGAGAAAGAGTTGTCATTTATGCTAGAGTTAGTTTGAAAATAGTTTTTATATCTAAAATTTATTAAAGACCTCAAGAGTGAAACTTTTGTTGAGTATATTTTTTTCTTAATCCTCTACACAAAAACAAATCTGCACAAATACACGCGTATATATCTATCTACATATATATGTAGATTATGTATGCATTTACATATGAATACATATATATATATACATGTGTATGTGTGTAGCAATTTAAATATATATATGTATGTATATATTTACAGAAATTTTGAATTACATTACAGGTTTGTTATAGTTTATCTTATATGTAATATGTTACATTCTTTTTGCTGTAAATATCAAAAAAATTTTGCCACGAAATAATTGTTGCCTTTGTAAATAATTTAAAAAGGTTTCCAATGATATTACGTCAAATTAATACAAGAATTTGGTTTTAGCAAAATATTATGGTTAATCTAATTCCCGATTAACGATAAAGATGATTAACCTAAGAATAATAATGATATCACAAGTTGGTATAGATTATCGATGAGGATTATATCTGCAATTATCAAACTTATTGTCTTTTCTGTGACATCGTTTGTCATTCAACTTTAGGCCTTTGTTTTGATAATTTAGTTTTTAATAAGATTGTATTTTTATGCTCAAGTTAAAGCGTCCGTAAAGAAGTGAGTGGGAGTAGTAGATGACATGGCTCTGCTAAATACACAAAAATATATAAATATATATATACATAGGATAAGATTATACAAATATATGTACCTATGCATGTTTTCCCTCCTTTTACTATTTTCCAAAAAGTTATTTTACACACGCATAGATTGGTTATAAGTTAGATGTAAATACGTATTAACATGCACACTAGCACACACACATGGGCATGTACGTTATGTGTGCATGCACACACACATACACACACATATTTATATATTTATATATAAATCTATAGGTTTGTGGACTTCATTTATAATCTATAGGTATAGTATTATCATTGGACAGAAAAAATCTATAGGTATAGTATTATCATTGGACAGAAAAAATACGATTATATGAGTGGATGTAAATATATCTATGTCTGAAGTGAAGTGCGTACCACTGAAGACACGCTGCTGCTGTTCATAAAGGAGAATATTCAAGCGTGGAAGGAAATTCTGTCGTCTTCGCACTCGTGTCGTCGTTGGTGATTATGACCCTTGCCCGTAAATTTATTGTCTGTACGTGAGTCTGTTGAAGAACCAACCAATAAATAGGAGTTGGTTGTTGGGATTTTGCAGGCAAGGATTTTTCCGTAGATTGTTTCACTTCAATCAACATGATGGAATGAGTTTTTTTTTTCTTTTTTTTTTTCAGAGCAACGGAAAAGGGTTAGAAGAAAGATAAGAAGATTAAGAGATAGATAAAAAAAAAAAAAAATAAAAGAGAGTGGGTAAAAAAAATGGGAAAAGGGTTTAGGGGAGCGGGAAATTTAAATATGGATTTTAAAAAATCGAAAGGAAATATAGATTACAAAAAATCTTTACGAAACTTTAACCCTTTGAACCCCGACTTATCAAAATTACCAAGTAGTCACTCACAGCCGTTATATTAAAGGAATATACTAAAGCCAAAATATTGGTGTGTCTTTTTTTGCCTTATGTTGTCAGGGCTGATATATCGGCCCTTTAAGGTCGAAAGGGTTAAGGTTTAATTATTTTCTCTACTTTTTAAAAATCTTGTTAACAATTTTTTTCCTATTTTTTTTCGTTACTATTTTATATATACATACAGATGACAGTGAACAAACCAAATATATTGTTAGCTTTCTCTTTGAATTGACTTTTTTCTGTTCATAATTCTTTTAGTTTTATGTCTTATACTTTCCTCTTTTGTTTTTTGTTTTTTTAATCTCAGAAGTAATTATTTTAACAACCTTTCTTTTCTGGTATTTTTTTTTTTACTTCATAGTTTTTCTTAATTTCTTCTAAAATTTAAATATTTACCAGTTACTATTTGTATTTCTCTGTTACCTTTTCTGACAATCCTTTCTTTTTTAAATGGATAGATAATACTCGTTTAGTCTTCTTTCTTCGTTCTATATATTCCGTCTTGTTCTTTTCCTTAGTAAATCGCAATACTTTTTTCTTTCACTTTTTTCTTTCTTTCTGACCCTTTTATTTGATTTTAATTCCTCTTTGGTCTCCTCTTTTTTACCTGTCTACTCCCTTTTTTTTTTGGTATGCTTCTTCGATATATTGTTTTAATCTCGGGTGCCAGCAGCAGCCGGGTATTGTCTGTTAACTCTTGTTTGTAAGTAAATCAGTGAGTATTTCGCCTGCCAATATATCTCCTGGCTAAGGCTGCTATATCTTAGTGAGAAAAAGCGTGGTGTGGTGCATTCATTGTGCACACAACACAGGCAGCTACCTTGCTTGCGCTACCAACAACAAAATAATACCGAAGGATTTTTATTCAATACCAAAGCAGGCCAGAGCAAACAAAAAAAAAACGAAGTTAATGAATGTTTTGTGATAAACTCAACTAGGCCACACTACACTTGTGCTTTCTTTAGATCTAAGCTATTTTTTAAATACTAATTCAATCGTTTTTTTTAATTTAATTTTGCAATTGTTTATCTAATGTCTTCTCTTGCCTTTTTTATTTCTTCATTTTTTGCCTTGTAATTATGATCAAGTTAGTATTTATATATATATTACTCATTGTTATTAATATTGGTAATAAATTACCTATTCTCTTTCAACTTCTTATGTTATTGTTTTCTATATGACGCTGCTGTCGTTGGAGGCAGTTTTCTTGTAAATAGTAAAAACCGGAATAATATTCGCGCACATGTGTTAGATTCTCTTTGTGCCCCTTTAACTTCGTAGAATAATGCTTTCCCCCCCACTATAAATATTTGGTATTTTTCATTACTTTTATTCTATACAAAGGAATTGAAAGCGTTAAAGTATCCAAATAGACAAGTATTTCATTCTTTATTTAAAACAAAACAACAAAGTTTATTTGCAATTACAGCTAAAAATAAAACAATTATTTTCCTTCAAGACCTCACTGTTTATTACTTGTTGCCGTTGGATTAAAATTCACTGGTTTTTCAAATCCTTTCTTTTTTAATTACAAAAATATTATTTTCTAGATTAAACTTTTTTTACTACGAATTCTAATTTTTCAGGTATTTATTATTATTTTCAGATGTTGGGACTAAAGTAAATAGTATGTAAAATAAAAGTGTAAGAACGACGGGAATAAACTATTTTAGACGTGAGGTAGTGTAAAGACTGTTAGATATTATCATGAATGTGAGGACGAGTTGGACTTGGACATATTATAAACAAAACTCTCTCTGTCTCTTTCTCACACACACAAATGAAGCCTATGGTTAAGGATTTGAAGTAAAAGTTTTTAAATGATCGCCGTTTTGCAAAACAAAACTTATTAGTAAATCAGATTTAAAAAAAAAAAAAACACCCATAAACTGTTCAAAGAAATAGCCAAAAAAAAAACACCAAAATAAATCATAAGCTCAGAAAAAAAGAAGCGAAGTGGAAAATAAAAAAAATGTTCGCAAATAATTAAAAAAAATAATCGTAAAGTAGATTTTTATCGAAAAAAGTGGAGTGCTCTCTCTCTCTACTTCTTAACTATGGAGTTTTAAAAATAATTTAAACAAATATTAAATGTCCTTAATAATAGTTTTTTAATTTAATCTAATCTCCTAAAGAGATAAAAATCTAAAAAAAAAAACGAAAACTCAAAACCATTTTTTTTTTCTTGAGGCTAAAACAAAAACGCGTGTCTTTAAAAAAAGGGAATCGGTGAAAAATAATGAAAAGTACAGCGTGAGTGAGTGACCCAAGGGTAACTTAACTTGGTTTTCTGTAAAGGGTTTTTCCACTGTTATAGCGCGAATTCATAAGGTAGGAGTTTTGGTCAAGGGTAAGCTTGACTCGACCGAGGTTTTGAGTTGATATCATCTATTATTATTGATGATAAAAAGACATCTCAAATTACACTGTTCAATTTTAATGACCCTGAAATATCTATCTCAGAGAAAATTTGAAACACCTGAATAATGAGTGCATTTACATGTGTGTGTTTGAGTGAGAGTGTATTTGTGTTATTTTACGTATCTATTCGTTTAAATAGTAATTATTTTAAACCAAAAGTCTTTTTTTCATACACGACAACGGGAAATTGTTTTTGTTAATATACAGATATGTTATTGTGCTGTTCCCTGTGTTGTATTTATGTAAACGTAGCAATATCTATCAGTCGTGAAAAAAAAAACAGCGTAAAAATCCGTTTTTCATCTCTTTTTTTTTGGGGGGGGTGTTTTTTTTCCTTCTTCTTCTTTTTGCTAGCGCTCTCAATGCTTCACTTTCTTTCTTTCTTCACTCTTTCTTTCTTTTTAATTTTTCTTTTTTTTTTTTCAGTTTTTTTTTTCCACAAATTCCACTGCTATACAACACTATTATTATTGCGTAGTCTTGTGTTGTTGTTGTTGTTGTTGTTGTTGGAGAGACACAGCTGCTCAGTTCAATGCCGAGTTGAGCAAACAGTTTTTAACGTAGTAAAATTTTGTGGAGCAGCAGTTGTAGTAGTACGAGTAGCAGCAGGAGTTGCCGGCGGCGACGGCGGCAAAAAAAGAAAAAGAAAAATAACATTAAAATGTTAAAAAAAAAAAATTAAAAAAGAAGTGGAGAAAGAAAAGAAAGAATAAAGAAAAGCAAAACAAAAGTGAAGAAGACAAGTTAGTAAAATATTTGACGGCCTTTTTGTAGTTGGGAGGCCTTTTTTTTGTTGT
>JAUZSX010328466.1:0-11195 GCA_034780655.1 Idiosepius hallami | reverse complement strand
ATATATATATATATATATATATATATATATATAGAGAGAGAGAGAGAGAGAGAGAGAGAAACAAGTTGATATTTCAACATACGAAGATAATACTATCCCATTTAATCTTAATAATTATTTTGTTAACTTTTGCATTTTTGTAATTATTTTGTGATATTTTAATTCATTGCAATAAATTTATGAAGACAAGAGCCTTGTGCACTGCAGCCCCTAGGTAACTTACCACTTCCCACAATTGGGTGTGGGGTGCTTGCAGGGTTCCTAAGAAAGGCACAGTCCGAGTATCGTGTTCGTATTCCTTTGGTAGGAAAAGTTTTATAAGAACAATGGGTAAAAAAAGAAAGAAAGAACAAATTAATGTAATGAAGAAACAAAGAGATAGAATTAATGAGAATGAAAAAAGAAAGAAAAAGAAAAAAACAGAAAGAAAGAAGGACAAAAAGAAAAAAAGAATGAAAAAAAAACCCCATGTTTTAAAGAAATATAACATTTTATGGTTGTTTTGTTTCTTCGTGGTATTAATTTATCCGTGTGTTCGTTTGGAGAAAAAAGTTCGTTGTGGAAGAAAATGAACAGCAATCTCGATTTATAGTGGACATGTTTCGTGTGGACAATTTCAATTCTATTGCTTTATAATCAGTGCCGTTGGATTGTTTTATTTTGAAATTGCTGTGTTTAATTAGAAGTTGAATAATCTATTTGTTGATTATTTGATTTTAAAGTTGACATTTCTATTTTAAAAAATTGAATGTTATACCTTTATTAATTCAATTTAAAGTGATTAATTCATTTTGAAGTTGGTGGTTTAAATTTGAAGTTGATTGTTTAATTTTAAAGTTAATTATTCCGTTTTAGAATTTAATTCAAATTTGAGGAATCCATTTTGTTGTTTTTTTATTTTTGAAGTTGATTGATCCATTTTGAAGCTGGTCCTTCCGTTTTGAAGTTGATTATATTATTTTGATTGTGATAGCAGCCCTGATGCAGAATGCACCTTGGAGCCCCCTTACCATAAATAAGGCAACTTGCACACACCTCAACATACTAAAGGATTTGATAAAAAAAAACTAATAGATATATATAGAGAGAAAGACAGAAAGATATTGGCAGACAGAGAGATGCATTGATAGATCTATATATCAAGATATAAGTGGAATAATGGTTTTCTAATTAATCCAAATAATTAATTATTTTAGGTAATTTTTTGCATTGATATAAAGCCAATGAGCCTTCCTGTCCCTAGGCAGTTTGGGCCCCAACGGGAATTGCAGGATCTGCGGGGGCCCTAAGCACGACCCTGCTTCAGCTTGAATGTGGATCTGAGATGACATTCTCTCTCTCTCTAATTCATCGACACGTTTTCTTTTTATATATCTCTCTCTCTCTTTCTTTCACATACACAAACACACAGAAACATAAACACACACACACACACACACACACACACACACTCATAGAGTGAACATTCAAATCTCAACATACACTCTATTCATTTTTGTATTGACACAAAAAGAAAAAAATAATGAAAATAATTCTAAAATCTAGAATATATTCTTAAAACCTAAACTATTTCCTTTATCTAATATCCCTATAAATGCATAGATCTCGAACAAATATGAATAAAGTACTACCATAAAAACAATCTAAAAGACCTTTTCCACAAAGTAGACTATAACAACATCATAGAGTTCCTAAAAGAAACAAGGCTATACAGCAAAATCTAAAACTTTAATAGACAATAACCAAACATAACCAAATAATCTCTCCAGCATTAAATGACCCATGCAGGTTGAGATGCTGGTTAAAAAAATCAACCAATCCAATCTCTCTCTCTCTCTCTCTATCTATCTATCTATTTCTAAAAAAAAACTATCTACAAGGCTATCAAAGTTTAAAACTTTAATAAACAATACGAATGAAGTACTACGATGAAAACAATCTAAAAGACCTTTTACACAAAGTAGACTATAACAACATCATAGAGTTCCTAAAAGAATCAAGGCTATACAGCAAAATCTGAAAATTTAATAAACAATAACCAAACATAACCAAATAAACTCTTCAGCATTAAATGACCCATGTGGGTTGACATGCTGGTTGAATAAATCATCCAATCGAATCCAATTACTCATCTATTTTTTTTATTTTTTGAAATAATTAGGCAGAAAATTTAAACTTATAATACTGCGGTTGTTGTTGATGAGCCTGAAGGCCTCTCCTTACCCGTTTGGGCTTCGATCAGTCTTCCTGGTTTTAAAATCTACAGGCTCGGACTTTTGGACACCCTGAAAATCGGGGGTCATTTCGGACTTTGATTTAAACTGCATATTGAACCCTTGTTTGAAAATTTTAAGACTTCATCTGACATTTTGGACACCCAAAAAATTAGGGTAATTTCGGACGAGTTCATGAATATTAAACCCATATTTGAAAATCTTCAGGCATAAAATGATTTTTTGGAAACCTCAAAAATTTAGGGTCTTTTCAGACAGGTCCTTGCATTTGAACTGCATATTGATACTTTGTTTGAGAATCTTCAGGCTTCAACTGAATTCTCGACAAATATGGAGTATAATGTTACTTTTAATCGGTTTGAGGTTTCTGTATGTCCGACATCATTCAACCACTAAATTCGCTTAATCTGAACCTCGTGTCGAATGTCACTTTCTTTTCTACTAGAGTTTACCAAAGACTTGCATTAAAAACAATATTTGAAGAAAATCGGTTTACGATAATCTGGATCAGTAACCAAACTTCCAAGTTGTTGCTTTAGGTTTGTCACCTACTGTACTTCCAAGATTATGCGGATTAATACTTATCTGTCTTCTGCTGGACACTGGGTTAGCACTCTAGAATCGTAATACGCGGGTTCAAATCTCAGTTGTTCTGTGAGGTTAATATTCAAACTAATACTCTTTGGAAAGGTATGAATCATTGACCTGCAGAGAAAGGTCCGCAATTTGCCAGGTTCTCACCTTGGACTCGGTCTTTAGAATCGTATTACCCGTGTTTGTATCTCAGTTATTCTGTGAGGTTCATTCACATTCAAGCTAATACTCTCGGGAAAGGTGTGAATCATTGACTTGTAAAAGAAGGCTCGCAATTTGCCAGACTTTCGTCTTGGACTCGGTCTTTAGAGTCGTAATACGCGGGTTCGAATCCAAGTTTTTCTGTGAGCAAGGCCATGTTTAGCGTCCGCCACAGACCCCGCAATTGCGGGGGAGGGGGGGCAGGCTATTTTGGGCTCGCAACCCCCCCTGACTTCACAGATCTTTTTTAATGCAATAAAATAATTAGCTTTTGGGATTAACAAAAAATCATAATTACACTTAAACGTTGAAATATATATCTAATAATCCATCTCTCTGTCCGTCTGTCTCTGTCTCCCTCTCTCTCTCTCATATATATATATACATATATATATATATATATATATATATAGTTGGGAGCGACGGTGGAGCATTGGTAAAAGCTCGGGCTATGAAATCGTATTATGCGAGTTCAAACCCCAGTCAAAACTAATGTACTCATTTTAGCTCCCTCGGGCAGATACGACTCATTAACTCGGGAGAGCAGTTCATCTAGGTGAAGGGTAACACCGAATGTAAAAAGCCCGGGTGAGAGCACATAAAAATGGCCTTGTGCCAAACTTGGGTTGGTGCTCACCAAGTAAATATAATAACTCCCACTCCACTAAAAAAATGCATTCAGTATCAATAAATATAAATTCTATTTAGTGATGAAAATATTTAAGATTTTGGATTGTGTTGCTTAATTATTTTAACTCAAGTATTTTTGTTGTTAATTAATTTCTTTAAATTGTAAATAAAACTCATGCATGATCCTAATCAAACAATTATTTGGATTGAACTTAGATTATTCACAAATAATCCCTTACAGGATATAATAAGTAGTAAAATATGTGATTAAAAAAAAAATATTTGATAAAATATGTAATTAATAGAAACCCTAATCACTTCAAATATGAATTAAAAAAATACCAGCTATAATTTTTTTCAAATTCAATTCCTAGTATATTGATCTTTATGGTTAAGTAGAATTATCACAATTTTAATTCAAATGATTTTTAGGCATAAATGAAATTTTTTATTGGTACAAAATATAAAAGATACTTAGTTCTAAAAACATATTTTCAATTGAGATAAAAAAAATAAACAGAATTTGTGACTTACTTGAGGCAATGCAAGCAAATAAGAAAGACCAAGTGTGAGATCAGTTTGTAGAGTAGCAGAAGATAATTTTAGTAACACTGTAATGGCAAGATTGATAAAAAAAAAGTCATTTATTAACTTTTGTAAGAAGTTTTCTATATTTTGGTAAATTATTAATAGACTAAATACATTAATACAATCATTAACAAAATAAATATAAAATGAAACATATCCAATAATGAAACTTAATATTTGCCCTTCTTACCTTCTGTTGTGGGTCTATATTGTTCTCCTTCAGTTAAACTTTCCTCTAATTTAGCAGTTCGCAATATATTATCACTTGTTTGCACTAATCTAGGTAGTTTGGTTTCAAATTTTTCAAAGTCTGCAATTTTCTGAAAAAAATACCAATTGAAATATTTTATTACAATATATTGCTGTTTATTTATTCTGAATTTTTGAGACAAGATTTGAAGATTAGTTCATTGTTATGGAAGAAGGCGAACACCAACTGCAAAATAATATTAAAATGAGAAGAATGGTTTTGTGCGTAATATATTAATACAGGAAAAGAGTTTCCGTTATTAAATGCCCAATGACCAGTATGTAAAAATATGGTATATTGTAAAGTAATGCAGTTGTACCTAGCATGTTTTAAATGATTACGTGTCATTAGAATTTTAACGATGACTCAGCATTTACAACTAGCTGACGTACAAGACAAGTAAGTGTCAGGAGTTTATATAAACAAACCCAGAAAAACATCGAGAGAGAGATATTTTTCAGATGAGAAGTGTAGTCGGTACACCGTACAGTCAGAACACGACAACCTCATGACCCATCAAAAAGAGCAACAACTATGCGACTTTCTCTTTCGACAAAAAGTGCCATTGTGTCTGTGTCCCTGTCGGTATGCGCATTTTCTGACATAAAATAAAACCGACGAATATTTTCTTATAAAGTCTGGTGTTGGTTTTTTTTCTTAAATGGTCTGCCTTGTGACGAACACAACGATTAAGGGCACACCATAATGCTATATGTGTCCCTCCGGGCAGTTAATGTTTGCCTGGGTTCATTTGGGCAAGTAAGAATACTAACACAACATGTGTTTATTAAGGTAGTTTGCGGTCACCTGGGTATGTGAAAACAATGCAAGTGGCCATCTGGGCAAGAAACAATAGCATAATGTTTATAAAAAGAGTGCTTGGCAGTCTGAGGGGTTGCTCCATGTGCTAGAGTTAGCTGTGATTTTTTAATTTGTATATATTCGTCCTGACATTGCAACAGGTTTGAATAATCTAATACATCCATTTATATTTTTTCTAGCTTAGCCATTGTTAAAAATAAAAATGCATAAAATGACTAAGGGTCTTAAACAATAATGAAATACAACTAATTTTATTTTAAAGTAAATATAATAAATAAATAAAAATTCCCAAATATGTAAATATTCATTGTTCTTTCCAAGACACAAAACAAATTTTAAAACTATTTTTCTATCTGTATCAGTTTATTTTATTTTTAGATTATAGTTCTAATATTTAAGCAAAGTTTATAATAGCTTTCTCATTCAATAATAATTTTATATATGTTTACAATGTCATTTTACCAAAATTCAAATTCATTGTTCATGAATAAAATTAAAATTAAAAAAATATTCCATATAGAAATTTACACTTACCTAATTCCAAAGTACAACATTTGAAAATATTTTGCAGAAATGTGCTTTTTTAGTTTAGAATTACACGAAGTTAACTTTGGAAGCAATAAATGAATAGATTAAAACAATTATATTAATTATTAAATAAACCTAGTTAAATTGTTATAGTATTAAAATTTATCCTTATTCATTGGCATTTTAATAGTTTTTGTTCTAAGTATTTCATATATCTCTAACAAAAAAAAAAAGAGATTGTAGTTATCAAAAAAGATTTACCTTGTATGAAACACTATTTTCAATGAATTCTGCATAAAATGGATGACAACCTTGAGCATCAAAACTTTTATTGATAGATTGCATTTCTGTTTCATCATTTTCTGAGTATCTGGATGTATGTGTGGGGACTTTTTTCACTAAAGTTTGAATGGTATTCTGCCACCATGTAGAATCTGTCACAGTGGATAGGACATCTTTTGTCACCTGACCAGTTGTCTGTAGAATATCTTTTGTCTGGGCAATAACCGTTATTGAGGTTTGAGAACTTGGTGCAGGAGTAAAGAGACTTGATACATCAGACGTTGTTAGATTAGCATTTTGGTTTGTTATGGTGTGAGATGTCTTCTCTGAAGACTGGAAACAACTTCCCAATTCTGCACTGACTTGGTCATGTAACAACTAGAAAAAAAAAAGGGAAAACAAGAAATGGTTTATAGAAGGAACAAAAAATACATCTATAAGTGTTATCTTTTATAGGAAATCCATCTCTTTCTCTCAAAATGATTTATTTATAAATGACTGAATTTTGATTTATGAATAATTAAATTCTTTCACTCTGTGTGAAATAAACAAAGTTAGAATATTAATTTTTTTTTTTTTATTTCTCTCAATGAAGTTCTCTTCATCATAATAAAAATCACATCCCTTAATTTACCATATATGATCACATAATAGTACAACTTTGAGTTTAAGCCTTTTTGATCCCACTAGGGAACATAGGGCTGCAATGACAACATCTGCCGTCGTTACGGTTTCTGTAACATTCTCTTTATTTTACAGACTTAAGTTGTTAGCCTTATTCTAACCTCCAAGACCAGTACAGTACCTGATATTCCTTAGTAGTCACCCATTTTAGTAATCAACAGGCTCTATGTTGCTTAACTTTGGTAATCTAGCAGGGACCGGTGTCTCCAACGCAACTTGACCATACAACTTTATATATCATTTATTACTCTTGGACTTGTCATATTGTATAAACCAACAGTGAAAGTAATTCATATTAATTTCTAATTTAATATAGGACTAAGCTAATTTACTATTCATATTTAGTAATATATTCCATACAGTGCAAAATCAATTAAAAACTGATTATATGATATAAATTTGATAATATCAGCAACTCTAGAGTTTGTTTGTTTTTTAAATTAGAATGTTTTATCAAAATCTTGAAAATAATAGAATTGAATATATTTTCTAGGATTAGTTTTCAAATTAAAGTATGGGCTTTCTTTTTTGAAAATCTAAAATTCAATTCAAACAAAATAAAGTGTAAATCTTTTTAATAAAAAAATCAATAGAAAATGAATAAAAATTTTACTTGAGTTTCCAAAAGGGCTTTTGCTTGTAAAATAGGTTCAATCATGTCAGATGTACAATAGGTAACAGCAAATTCCATGAGTTCAATCCTTGAGAAAAAAAATAATAGAGAGTGGGTGAATGTGGGTGGGGGGATTCGATGTTTAAATATTTTTACATAGGTCAAGCTGACATGTAAGATTATCATAAAAGAAAAATTGGAATTCTTTTGTTTATGTTAAGTACTTTTTTTGCGAAAATAATGAAAACAACTTTGAACAATTAAATCTTTTAAACTGATTATTCATAAATTTATATAAATATGAATGAATTCAATTTGCATAGGTTTTAAATGCTGCCAGAGAAAATTGCATTGTGTTAAATGTTATTTTATAAACAAGGTCATTTTTTTTAATGAAATCAATATCGAAATAATCAAATTTTAAACCGTAGTATTTTTTTCCATGATAATACGTTATGCCCACAAAATTAGAAAATGGAGCTTCTGTCTTTTTAATCTTAGATTTCTTGCAGGGCATTGAAAATAGACTCCCATAACAAATGTTATTTAAAACTATAATATAAAGACAAAAAAAAAATATAACTGTAAATTTTGGTAGCCCATAATTTCTAATACAAATCTTGTTATATAATAAAGATCGAGTAAGTTTATTTATTCATATTTATCATGTCACACTATGAAGACTTAAGGTTAAAACTTGTAGTCTAAAATGTGATTCGAACTTCAGACAACTAAATTGCCTTCATTATTTTTATCTTAAAATTCTGATGCTCTACCAACTGAGCCATTAGTGCTATACAGAATTTTATTTTCTACCCTACAGTAAAAAAAAAAAAAATCATTTGAAATAGTAAATTTTGTTAACTAATGTATAAAATTTATTTGAAATGAATTATATGTAAAAAGAAAAAGAATTCAATATTTTAAATTTATTAAATTATTAAATTTATTAAATTATTTTTATAACATTATTTTTAGCTGGTATACACACTAGTTATTATACATTTCAAACATAAAAATAAATAAATTTTTTGATAAAAACCTTGTGCCAAGTACACAGTTGCCTTTCTCAGCTAAATCCATGCATACACTCCATGCAGGAGCATAACCTGCCACCATCAGTCGTGAACATGCACAATACGCACACATATAGTCTTTAGCCTGGGTTAGAACAAACATTTGAATTAGATTCTTTAAAAATTTGATAAATATTAAAGCTGAGATAATAAAATAAAAACAGCATGATTATAGATATTACAATAGAATATGAAATGTAATTGCATTAAAATAAATAATTCAAATAAAATACTGAGAAATCAGTTTCTAGAATATAATTTTGAATTTAAGCAACAAAATTGGATGAGCCCTCTTATATCAACAATAAAAGCTGTTTTTTAATAAATAATTAAAAATATTTTTTAAACTATATTATTATAATTGAATAATAATAATTAATGACCAAATGAAGAAAAACGAAATAACTATAAGATAATAATTTTTTAAAAAGAACACATATTTGAATATTGTTTTTAAATAACCTGTATGTACATTTTGCCTATTAAGGCATTATCAACAGGATGATTATTTTATTTTAACATTAGGAGAAAAAAGCAAATTTTTTTAAAAAGATAATGGTAATAGGATGTAGCAAAGTTTTGTTTCATTCAAATACAGCCATCCACAAATTTATATGAACACCTTTTTATTTTAATCATGAAAAAACAAAAAAAAGAGATATACTCACAGAAAGAGACATTTCTGCTATTAACTGATAAACATTTCCATCAATTTCTTTTTCATTTTCGGAAACGCGTAAAAGTTTTGCCAATTGTAATAACTGTAAAATAAATTTTCTTTGTGAATAGTCTTAAATTATTTTTCATAATAATTATTATTATAAAATTAATAATTACAGATTTTATTGAAACAAGATTAAGAGTTTTCCATTAAGATGCAGATTAATAATCAATATAATTTATTGTTGTCTTGTGATTTCCAAATGAGTTTTTAAAACTAGTGTTGATAATAATGTTTTTGCTTGTTTGTTTTATTTATTTTTTATGGTATATTAACGTTTTTAGGTCATTTAATGCCAAGAACAATCATTCTTGATAAATGTTCTCTCCCTAAAATAGTTTTTATTTATAACACCAGATTCACTATTTAATCCATAGCTGGAGGAAATACTGTGATTCACACCTTTCCCAAGGGTATTAAATTCTCTCCTCATAACAGTTTTTTTTTATTAATAACACCAAATTAACTATTTAATCCATAGCTGGGGGATATATAGAGATTCATACTGCTGTGTCCCAAATTACGGGTTTACAATCATGAAGAATAAGAGTTCAATAATCATACGAGTGGTTAAGCTGCACACGCATTCTCTCACCCAGTTGCCAAAATAGCTGGCTTACATAAAGCCGGGCGAGTTCATATTGTGCTATAAATAGGGGTGTTAACTACTTCAGAATACATACCCTTCTCAAGGGTATTAATCCAAATGTAAATATGACGGAGTGACAAAGATACAAAGTTGTGTATTACAAATGCAAAAGTCTGAGTCCTTATGTACTGTCTTAAATGGACTTTCCCTTATATAATAATAATAATAATAATAATAAAATGTTATTTGTTTAATAATTTTACAGATCATGGAAATACTAGGTTAACTGATAAATAATGAAACACCAAGTTAACAGATAAAGTGAGTAAATAAAATATATGAGATTTAAAATATGATCCATGTCTTTAAAATTAATTTTTGTTAGACAACAGGTTCTCAAATAACAGAATTATACATAAAATTATTATGGCTTGAACTTACCTTTTCTGATTGTTTATAAGCATTTGAACGGCTGTTTATAGAATCTTTCACTAAATCCAGTCTTGTTTTCTTGAGACGAACTGAAAAAGATGGTTTTAATTCCATAGAAATATTCAAACAGTATTTGGAAATTATCATAATGGATTCTAAGTAAGAATAATATTTCTGATGAATTGAATAAAAGATTTGATGGATATAGAAAAAAGATTATGGTTCTTACCTTGCAAAGGTAAAATGTTAATTCCAAATTCTTCTAAAATCGATAAAGACTCAATTAAATCCAATTCTTTCTGAATATCTTCTGAAGAGTCTTCTATCAAATTTAGGCAAGCCCTAAAAATACCAATCAAAACAATAGGATTTTTTTTTAAAAAGAATATTTAACTGTATATAAATCAATTTGATTTATACTTTGTCAAGCACCAACCTAAGTTATGCTCAAGGCCAGTTTTATGTGATCATAATTTGGTCAAACTCTTAGGGATCAATGTTGCTCTAGACACCTAGATAAGTTACTCTCCTTGAGCTGATGGATCTCATATAACCAATTTTTTAAACCAGTGTCATTTTTCACCTAGATGAGTTGATATGTCTCATCTACCAAGGTTTTTGGAATCATTGTTATCCTTACGCATAGTGGAGTTACTCTCACTAGTTATTTAATCTCACCTGCCAAAGGGAGTTAAAAGTGATTGTAATGGTTTTGGCTGTTATTTAAACTCTTATAATATAATTCCAGAGTCTAAGCTTTTACTATTGATCCACCTTTTTGTATATGAATCAATATGTTGGTTGACACTTTGTATTGTTGTGGTCAAGTGTGGTGTTGTATACAGTGTAGTTATTAAATATAAGAAACAAGACAACAATATTAAGGGTTAACAAATATATTAACAAAAGATACATAAGTAGTGAGTTGTATACAGTGTAGTTATTAAATAT
>JAUZSX010328455.1:0-7500 GCA_034780655.1 Idiosepius hallami | reverse complement strand
AAGTGAAGATAATCTTTGAAAAACAAGGTATGAATGAAATGTAGTTACACTGCAGTGAAGTTAATGCAATGGTATGATATATTAATTGACCCACTTGATTTATAGCTGATACTGTTCCCATTCGATTGACAGTGTAGAATTTTGTTGAATAAACTATATGAATATTCAAATATTTATTTTCACTTTAATTATGAACTACCACTACTACTAACATTATGATGTGATGAATTGCCAACGTGGTGAAAAAAACCACGTGATGAAAAGTCTTGTGGTGACTTAATTTATTTTCTATTTTTTTTATTTCTAAAAAAATGTAAACAAACTTCTCCAGATAGTCTCATTTTAACCTCTTGAATAGTGATGAAAAGTCCGAGTGATGGAAAGCATCGATGTGATGAAATGACTCGGAATGATGAATTGTCAACGTGATGAAAAAAACTACGTGATGAAAAGTCTAGTGATGACTTAATTTATTTTCTATTTTTTATATTTAAAAAAAAATCTTAAACTTCTCCAAATAGTCTCATTTTATTTTAACTTCATTACCCAAATTAAAATTCACGTCGAGTCATTTCATCACTTGAACAGTGATGAAAAGTACAAGTGATGAAAAGATTCAACGTGATGAAATGACTCAGAGAGATAAATTGTTAACGTGATGAAAAAAACACGTGATAAAAAGTCTATTTTCTATTTTTTATATTTGAAAAAAAAAATCTAAACAAACTTCTCCAAATAGGCTCATTTTATTTTAACATATATTATCATTATCAAAATTAAAACTCACGTCGAGTCATATCATCACTTGGACGTTTCATCACTCGAGTAGTGATGAAAAGTTCAAGTGATGAAAAAAATCTACATGATGAAATGACTCAGCGATAAATTGTCAACGTGATGAAAAAAAAACGTGATGAAAAGTCTAGTAATGACTTAATTTATTTTCTATTTTTTATATTAAAAAAAAAATCTAAACAAACTTCTCCAAATAGTCTTTTTAACTTAATTTTAACTTCATTACCGAAATTAAAATTCACGACGAGTCTTTTCATCACCTGGTCATTTAATCACTCGAACAGTGATAAAAAGTCCAAGTGATGAAAAGATTCAACGTGATGAAATGACTCAGAGTGATGAATTGTCAACGTGATGAAAAAAAACGTGATGAAAAATCTAGCAATGAATAGATCGTCATGGATAGTCGGGTGATAAAAAGACCCTACCCTGTTCAGTGCTTGTTGTTAATATATGATAATCAGTCTGTCTGTCTTTCTTTCTGTTTTTCTATAATGGCGTATGTCGGAAAACCTCTCATCGCGCTCCTTGGATGTCTACCTTCCCGTTGCGATGTCCTAAGATCTTTTTAAATTTACAAGGTAAGTCGCAGGCCTTTGGGTCCCCCGTTTATTTCCGTAGACTCCAGTGTTGGCCCTTCGTAAGAAGCGAAAATAAAAAGAGAATCTATAAAGAGTAAATAAGGGTTTTTTTCGTTTCTTTTTTACGTGTGTTCAAAAAGAAACTAAGCACTTAGAAGCGGAAAAAATATACTAGAGAGAGACGGGGATAGGTTAAGTAGAGAGAGGGTGAGAAATTGATGGAGATAATAATAGAGAGGGGGATAAAGTGATTTTTATTAATGAATTAAAATGTCCGAAAAAAAAACATTTAAAAAATGATTTTTTCGATTTTTTTTTTTAAATTAAAAAGACATATTTCTTTTAATATTTATTTAATTTATATTTTTTTTTAATTAATTCATTTTATTATTCAATATTAAAAGGGTCTAGTCTTCCAGCCTGACTCGTCAGTTCCGAAAATTAAGATAGAATAATTATACATTTATATATCAATTATAAAAAAATAATTGATTAAATAAATAAATGAATACACAGTTATAAAATTCAATCTTAGTTTTTATAATAAGTCATAATTTCATGTTAATTAGATCGTTACCTGATTTTTGGTAGATTTTTAAATAGAGACTCAGTCAATACAAAATTATTTAAAAATTACGCCATAAATTTCATTCATATTCACTTAATAATTGGCGAAATTTTCATATTGATTAGAAAATTACCTGATTTTTAGTAGATTTTTAAAGAGGGGAGCCCGTTAAGAAAAATTACTCTAAAATTTACACCTTGATAAATTCAATTCTTCACTTAATAATCTGGGAAAATTTCATATTGATTAGATAATTATTTGATTTTTGGTAGATTTTTAAAGAGAGGGTCTATTAAGAAAAATTATTGAAAAATTACACTTTAATAAATATTATTATTCACTTAATAATCAGTGAAAATTTCATGTTGATTAGATAATTATTTGATTTTTGGTAGATTTTTAAAGAGGGGAGTCCGTTAAGAGAAATTATTAAAAAATTACACCTTAATAAATTTTATTATTCACTTAATAATCAGTGAAAATTTCATGTTGATTAGATAATTACCTGATTTTTTGTAGATTTTTAAAGAGGGGAGTCCGTTATGAGAAATTATTAAAAAATTACACCTTAATAAATTTCATTATTCACTTAATAATCAGTGAAAATTTCATGTTGATTAGATAATTACCTGATTTTTGGTAGATTTTTAAAGAGAGACTCCGTTAGGAAAACGTTACAATTAATATAATTTTGCCGATATCGCTGTTTATTTCTCAAATAATAATAAATAATTCGTTTTGGCCCAAAACAAGTGTTTAAAATAGTCATTAACATTTAATCTTACATCTATTTCATTCCTAAATTTAAAGATATATTTTAAATCATTATTTCGAATATAGAGTCTTTTTTTTTCTTCCAGTGAATAAATTATAACAGGTGACAAAATGGTAATGAATGATAGATGGAATGAATGAACGAATGACTCTTAAATATATATTTAATTAAAGGTGAGATAAAAAATGAGATTTTTAGTCATCGAACCCAACAAATATGTTTCTGGTTAAAAAATAAAGAATATTTTAAGCTTTATAATAATAATAATTAAGGAATAACTAATTAGGACAATGTATAGTAATCTTCTAGTTTAGCGTTGTTGCTTCTTCGTAATGTCATAAAGTAGTTTTGTGTTGTGTAAACATCTCTTTTAGGGGTCCGACAAAATTATTATTTAAATATCGATTATGAAAAAAAATATACCATTATAAAGTTTATTTTTTAATTAATTATCCGTGAAAATTTCGTATTGATTAGATAATTACCTGATTTTTGGTAGATTTTTAAATAGAGGGTCCGTCTACTATAATACTACACTAAAACTACTTAACGATGCTTGCTAAACTAGAAGATCACAGTTTTATTTAATTTTAAATTGTAGTTGAAATTGCTATTATTTAGGATTAATTTAAAAAATATTTCTTTTCTTAATTTAAAGATATTATTAAATCGCTATTTATTTTAAATATAGGGTCTCTTCTTTAGTGAATAAATTAAAAAAACAGTCCATAAAAATGACTAACGTAGGAACGAGAGAATGAATTAGAATTTTAAGTTATCTGACATTTATTTAATGGTTAAAAAAGAAAGATTATTTTTGGTTAATAATTAGTACTTAAGGATTAATTAAAACTATTTTTTAACAAAAGGAATTTCGAATTTAATTATTAATTAGTTATTATTTGAATTCTATTGCAAAATGATATTTTTTAGGGTAAACAAAAAAACACTAACAGTGGCTAAAAAGTGAGGGACGAGTGTTTTTCTATATTCTTCTAGTTTAGCGTTGTAAAGTAGTTTAATTGTAAGTGAATGATAGTCTTTTTGTAAAAATCTACCAAAAATCAGGTAATTATCTAATCAATATGAAATTTTCACCAATTATTAAGTGAACAATGAAATTTATATGGATGTAATTTTTTTCTCATAATCAATATATAAATAATATATATATAAATAACAATTTTGTCGGTCATTCTACGACACTAAATTTATGCACAAGTGAATAATGAATGATAGTCTTTTTGTAAAAATCTACTAAAAATCAGTTAATTATCTAATCAATATGAAATTTTCAATAATTATTAAGTGAAGAATGAAATTTATATGGATGGAATTTTTTTTCTCATAATCAATATGTAAATAATATATATATAAATAACAATTTTGTCCGTCACTCTGTTTACGACACTATTTACAACGAAAAATGACGTTTTTTCATTCATAATAAAAAATAGTTGATTTTTTTTCTCATAACGAAATGAACGAATCAAAATGAATATTAATTTAAAATCAAAATCATTTAAATTAATTAACTAATTTGTTAATTGATTTATTAAATATTATTATTTTAATTGCTTATATTCCAGTAATTCACAAGTTATTAAAAAACAAGTAAAAGAATGTTAATGTATGCCAAAATTGAAATCTGCTAGAGAGAGTGAGTGCGGTACAATCTTATTTTAGCGTCCCTTACTCCAGAAAATATTTTAACAAGGGGCATTAAAGTAAATAACTACTCGCGTAGTATTTATTTTACTTCAAAAATAGGGTTTAGGGTTAGGGGTTAGGGTTAGGGTTTAGGGTTAGGGTTATTTTTTTTAGTTATTACTTTTTTAGTTAAAAAATTAAAAAAAAAAATCGGATAAAACAAATTCCGACAGAAATGAAAAAAATAAATTGAAAGTAAAATAAATACTACGCGAGTGACTTGCCCCTTGTCAAAATATTTTCTGGAGTAAGGGACGCTAAAATAAGATTCCACCGGCAAAAGAAGACACACCAATATTTTGGCTGTTATAGGTTCCTCTTATATAACGCCTCTGAGTGACTACTTGGCAATTTTGGTAAGTTAGGGTTCAAAGGATATTAAAAAAAAAAGTTTTTTTGTAGAAAAAAAAAAGTTTGCAACAAGCGAAAAAAAAAAAACAATAAATTCAATAAATAAATAAATAAATCGATTAAAATTCAATTAAAAAAAACAAAAGTTAAAAAAAAACAAACAAACTTACCGAGGTTTTAGTATTAATTATAATAATATTATTAATAATATTAATTAAAAATTATTCCAAAATTTAATCGTCATTTTTTTTACCAAAACTTTCTTGCAAGAAAGACGTCTGTGTTAAACACGAGACGGTAATTATTTGACAAAAATGTCTAAAATTTTCCTTAGACGAACAAAACTTTTATTATTACGAATGTCGTTCCAAAAGTAATGCCATATATACTTTTAACGGAGCATTGGTAAAAGCTCGGGTTCTGGAATCGTATTACGCGAGTTCAAGTCCAAATCAAAACCATAACTTTCACTTTAGCAACCTCGGGCAGCTGGGGCTCGTTAGCTCGGGAGAGCAGCAGCAGCAGCACTCCCTGAGCTCCTCCAGCAGCTCCAGGTGAAGGGTAACACCGAATATAAAAAGCCTGGGTCAGAGCACATAAAAATGACCTTGTGCCAAACTTGGGGGTGCTCACCAAGTAAATATAATTTAATATATACTTTTAACCTTTTAAACCCTAAAAAGCCGATATATCGGCCTTGGCGACTTAAGACAAAAGAAGACACACACACACAAAGATATTTCAACCTCCACCTTTGGACCCTGACTTAGCAATATTACCAAGTAGTCACTCAGAACCGTTCTATTAAAAAAAATATTAGGGTAGAAATGTCAGTGTGTCTATTTTTGTCTTTCTTTACTAAGGCCGATATATCGGCCCATTAGGTTTGAAAGGGTTAAAGTTATGGGCTCTGGAATTGTAGTACACGAGTTGAAATCCCAGTCAAATATACATTGCATCATCATTATCCCCTTCAAAATGGCCTTGTGCCAAACTTCGTTGAAGCTACTCACCAAGTATATATCATTCAACCACGGTAGTGGTTGAATATATTCTTATGCCCAAAATTTCATGAATCGAGACACATTCATACCCCCACCACTAATTCCCTTCGCAACTAAATTCCAAACAAATAACATAATTGGATAGAACACCTCATTTTCTATATTTTGAAAAAAAAATTTCGAAAATTGGTTCAGTAGAAAAAAAATTACAACCTAATATGTGAGGTTAAAAATAGGAGAGTAAGGACATAACTACATACATACATACATGATGATGATGGATTCTCCCGTCGATTTCGACGTATGAGACTCTGACACATAACTCCCGTTCACTGCCGTTTATGCCGACACTTGCTCAGTCGAAGATGACATCTGAGTCCAGCAAGAGATCTGCACCTACGTCCACAGTTGACACACGTTTGAGGATTGAGGGACAGGGTATATATATATATATATATGTATATATATATACAGGATATATATATATATATGTGTGTGTGTGTGTGTGTGTGTGTGTGTGTGTGTCTCGAGATACAGAGAAAATGATTTTTTTTATTATCGGCTGCTGTGACTTGAAAATGAAACAGGATATATTCGTCCAGAAATCCACTGGATATCCGGCAATTTGTTTTTTTTATTTCTTTTTTTTTTATTAATATTTTATCTTTTTTATTTTTTATTTATTTTATCTTTTTTTTTTTTTCATTTTTTATTTATCTATTTTTTTTATTTTCATTTTCTATTTTTTTTTTAAATTTAAAAAAATTTTTTTTTTTTCTATTTTTAACTAATTTAATTTTTTTTAAATTTAAAAAAATAATTTATTTATTTTCTTGTTTTTTTTCTATTTTTAATTAATTTAATTTTTTTAAAATTTAAAAAAGAAATTTATTTTTTTATTTATTTATTTTTTTATTTTTTCTATTTTTTCATTTTTTTATTTATTTATTTTTTTATTATTTTTTCTTTATTTTTTTTCTATATTTTTTCTTTATTTTTTCTTTATTTTTTCTTTTTTGTTGATTTTTTCTTCTTTATTTATTTATTTATTTATTTATCTTTTTTCTTTTTTATTTATTTATTTATTTTATTTATTTCTTTTATTTTTGTTTTTACTTTCTGCTTTGAGATTGCGTGTCCTTTTTTACCACTTCCAGTGACGTGCAGTTCAGACCGGAAGTCAAGCAATTAGAAAGTAGTACTCGCTAACAAAAAAAAAATGACGTCCATATAATTGTCGCGAAAGGGAGATGCACAATGTTAGATAATGGCAGGGAGAAGTAAAGAAATAGAGAGAAACAGAAGACAGGAATACAGAAAATGAAAGAAAGAGAAAGAAAGAAAAAAAGAAAGAAAGAAAAAAAGAAAGAAAGAAAGAAAGAAAGAAAAAAATTATGTTGACCAAGAAGACTTCTCTCCGCCTGTTTTTGGTTTCGATCCGCATTTCTGTTGTTATAGAGTTCCAGCAATCTCAGATTACCCTGAGACTCCCAGTCCTCACCCTAGAGGGTTACTCTAACCAACGGCTTGTTGATCGATTTGTGGGAGGGGCTTGGGGATAGAGAAGGTCTTTCAGTTTGAACGCGTAATGCATTTGTCCGCCACGAACTACTTTAATTATTATTGCTCTGAAGATCACTTGGGTGAGAAACAGACAGTTATCAAGGACTGCTTACTCCGTGCTAAAAATAATCTAATCTAATATATATATATATA
>JAUZSX010328444.1:0-11196 GCA_034780655.1 Idiosepius hallami | reverse complement strand
GCCCGGGTAAGAGCACGTAAAAATGGCCTTGTGCCAAACTTGGGGGTGCTCACCAAGTAAATATCATATATAGTATGGATATATTATATTTACTTGGTGAGCAACAACCCAAGTCTGGCACAAGGCTGTTTTTACGTGCTCTTACCCGAGATTTTTACATTCGATGTTGCCCTTCACCTATATGAGATGCTCTCCCGAGTTAATGAGCCCCATCTGCCCGAGGCTGCTAAAGTGAAAGTAATGGTTTTGACTGAGATTTGAACTTGCGTAATACGATTCCAGAGCCCGAGCTTTTACCAATGCCCCATCGTCGCTGCCCATATAGTATGGATATATGTTTACATAAGAGTGTTCAGGTAATTTGTAGGTGCGTTTATATGGATTTATTTGTGAATATGTGTGAAAGCCTTTGTGTGGGGATGAAAGTGTTTATGCGTGAATGAGAGTATGTGCATGATAGAATGTATGGGTGTAAGGGAGGGAATATGTTTGTGAGTATGCATGAGTGAAGGTTTGTGTTTGTGTGTGTGTGTGTGAGAGAGAGAGAGAGAGAGAGAATGTAAGTGTGTGTATATATGTGTGCTAGAATGAGAGGGAGTGTGTGTGCGAGAGAGATTATGTGTGCGAGAAAGAAAATGTGTGTGTGTTAGAGAAAGAAAATGTGTATGTGTTAGAGAAAGAAAATGTGTATGTGTGTGTTAGAGAGAGAGCATAAGTGGGCGTGAAAGAGAGAGAGTATTTATATGAAAAAATGTGTGCGAGAGTATGTGTGTGAATGTGACGTGGGACCCAACTTAAACAAATGTACCGTTCCAATTTCGTCTAAGTTGTGTAAAAATATTCACATAACTATTTTTACCTACTTTTATTCAAGATTCAGTTAAACGGCTAGATTTTAATTGATTTAGTTTCAGCAAAATACCCAGATAATTATCTGCTAAGGCTCTCATTAAATTAATCTTTCAACAAAAGAATTAAAAATTTCATTAAGTCGATCTTTATTATATTCAAAGGCCTAAATTTAAAATCTGGCTTTGGAGAGAACGGAATATTTGAATAGGCATTTTTAGAAAATTTCGTGTAACAATCTTCCTTCTTATATAGCTAAATATATTCTGTTCAAGCAGGTGTACTCTTAGACATTCTTTTTTTTTAAACAGGCTGACAGTACAGATTTTATATGGCGACTGATATTTTTTTACAGAAAGGCATATATATTTACATTCACACATTTATATTTACATTCGAGCACAAACCTAAGTTAGGCACAAGGCCATTTTTACATGACTATTATATTCTTGGGATTTTTGTAATCAGTGTTGGGCTTTACCTAGATGAGTTACTTTCCTAAATTAACCAGCCCTTTCACCTAGATGAGTTACTCTTCCGAGCTAACAAGATTCCTCTGTCCATGGCAACTTAATGCGATTGTGTAAACTGGGATTTGAACACGTGTAATAAGATTCGAGAGCAAAAAAAATAAAATGATTTTTTTTCGCCATTAAATGACGACAAAAAATTTGATGTGCCTTTAAAACCAGACAAACAAAAACATAAGTACATAGATGCCTACACAGACACACACGTGTGTTTGTGTGTGCATCTGTGTGTTTGTGTGTGTGTGTGTGTGTGTGTGTGTGTGTGTGTGTGTGTAGAACTTTCTTCAATACATTGACTTTCTATTGAACTATCAATTATGACTTCGAGATTGGAATGATTTTGCCGTTGGTATCAGATGTCCGTATCCAATGATGACAAACAAGAATTTTGATAGTTGATTTTCCTTTACATAGAATCCGATTAAATCACAGAAAATCAAAACAGTGTGTTTCTGTACTCGTCAGCAATACATTAAAAGAAAACTTGTCTAATAAGATACATAGATACAGAATCAATGTTTGTTTTTATTTATCTAAACTATTTTTTCTGAAGTAAGTGGGGTGGATGTCGCTCATAAATATTCTCTGGCTCAGTGCCTAAAATTTTTTACGATATAAAATCAATAATGTTTAGTACTTTTTCAATCTTCTGAAAGGCACTTAAAATAGAGACATCATTTGTCCTAGAAAGAAACCCAGAATTCTGGATTGTGTTATTTGATATTATATTTACTTGGTCGAGCACAAACCCAAGTTAGGTACAAGGCCATTTTTACATGCCCATTATATCCTTGAGAATTTTGTAATCAGTGCTGCGTTTCACCTAGATGAGTTACTTTCCTAAATTAACAAGCCCTATCGGCCCAAGGCAACTTAAGGAAAAGGCAATGGTTTTTACTGGAATTTGCACTCATGTAATACGGTTCCAGAGCCCAGAGATTTGTAACGCTTCATCCTAGCTACACTGTGTTATTCGATATATTCAGATTGGAAGGGGATAACAGTTCTCATTTCGTTATGAGAATTGATAGAGGAATGAAATATTGAGATATTGAGTTCTTCAATATAAAAGTCTACCATTCTATAATTTATATTAAGGGGCGTTAACCCATAGCACGCGTCCCCCAAGCAATTTCCAACAGCAGGCATCGCATGCTCCAAATAGCATATCACACAATTCCCAATGTAAGGTCGATATTACTGGGTATCAGAAAAAAATCATATAATTCGTTTTTATTTTTGACCTGGTACGTGCTGAATTTACAATTTTATTTTTTAGATGAGGCTTCATAATCAAAACATTGATTTTGTAGCGGACTTTGTTCTATTCTTTGTACTTTATGATATTATTATCACCACGTATTGGTCAAGTTCACCTCAAGCCGTCTTCAGGTGAGCATTTGATGGTGGTTTCAATTCCTACCCAAACTGGCCAGAGGTTTACTTGGTCAAAAGCGTGATTCGATAGATAACATCAATGGAAAGCAGTTATTATGGGGTATACCGTATTCTTAGAAAAGACTTAGAATTCCTATTCGAGATCACATTTAACCACCCGAAGACGGCCTGAGGTGAACTTCGACGAAATGTAGTAAGAAAAATATCATGAACTACCAAGATGAACTAAGCTAGAAGTATTGCCCGGTTTCATTCCTAAAGCTTTTTTCTTCTTAACTCATTTTTAAAGCTTTTCTATACTAAACTCATTTCTAAAGCTTTTTTCTACTAAACTAGTTTCTAAAGCTTTTCTCTGTGAAACACATTTCTAAAGCTTTTCTTAACTAAACACAGTTATAAAGCTTTTCTCTAATGTAGTTAAGGAAGCCTAAGCTCAGTACCGTATATATGCAAATTTTAATTTTGAATCATATTTTCTGCATCATTATTTTTAAAATAACAATTAACGTTTCATTTTCTGAAGAATTCTACGTATAAACATAATGTTTTTATGTTTTTTTAAAAAACTTACTGTAGGTTCTCATAGAACAACGACTATCTTATTTTTATATTATAATAGATTATGCAGAGGAACTAATTTACATGTAAAAATCAGTCCCACTTTTGTGTCTAATTTATTTAGATGAACCAATTACATGTTTAGGATTAGAGCTATTTTTATATTTATTTTAAGTTATATAGACGAACAAATTCTAATGACAACGACATAGTAACTATTACGTGACTGAATTTTTCCACGTGTTCAGCTACTTTTTGACAAAAGTTGTTTAAGTATTTTTTTCTATTTTACTATTGTTTTGTTTGTTTGTTTTTTTTACTTTTTTATGTGGTTTTGGTTATTTCAATAGAAAACTGTAACATTGACGAGATTCTACCTTCAAACAAACAGATGAACCGTCACTGGTGACATTCGAGACATTGAAGTCGTTGTTATTTGAGCAACAACAAAAAAATCTGTAATAAACTTTTGCAATTTCATTAAAGTTCCAACTTAAATTTCTCTGATTTTAATTAAAACTGTCTGCGATTCGTGTCAGAGCTGAAGTTTTGCATAAGGTGATCAGACCAAGCGTAAACATATCTGGATTTAGTTAACTTTACGAACAATGCTTCACTTTATCTTCCTCCATTGCATAAATTAAACCATTCTGATCATTGCGTTTAGCCTGAACTATGGATAAATCTCTCCAAAGTCTTGAAAAAGAATTTCTAAATTCAAGATTTACTAACAACTGGTTTTATAGATTACAGTATTTATTCTTTTTATGATGAGTTTGTTTTTTTTCAAATTAAATTAAAAATGTAGAATATGAAGATTTAGAAATGAGTTAGCCATGACAAAAAAATTAAAATTACTTACTATATGTTATATAAGCTATCTTTAAAATTCACCAACACTTGGTCATATCACCATGTAAATTAAATCTTCAAAATATAGAAACAATTTAGCCTTGATAAAAGAAACAAATATTTGGTTTGTTTATTTGGGTTTAAACATCAACCTTTACTAAATTCATTTTCAATGCTTTTCTTTACTAAATTTATTTCTAGTAAACCAAACAATATTTTCAGCATCATATAACCCAAGAAGGTTTATATCCTGGTAAAATAAAATAACCAACCAATCAATCTGATCCATGATACTCAAAATGAAAATATCTGTAAGTGACAGAAAGAAATGATACAATTGTTTAGTAAAGTTCTATCCACCTGGTTATTATGGTGGACTAACCTAGTAATAATTAATTGTTGCCCCGCTATAGATAAAAAATCTACATAGAGACTAGAAGCAATGATAAATTGTTATTTAAAAAGTTGAGTTTATTTCAGAAGTTCTGTGATCTGATGTTAACATATGAAATAATTTCCTGATGCTTGTTACTTTGTAGGGTTTGTTTCGATTATCTTTGTATTTGTGACATTCCATTAACGTCTACAGTAAATAGACATTTGTGAAAAATAATTGTTCTCAGCAAGGGATTATCATCATCTTTGATATTCGGATAAACAGGTCAATAGAGAAAGAATTCCTTTCATATCGTTCCATCAGAACAAGTCAAATATGACATCAATAGAAAAACCAGAGTTTCAAACCAAGGATTTGATTGTAGGATTTATCAAGACAAACATTTGATTGAACACAGAATTATAAATATCTCTTTACGAGATTCAATAATTACGAGCAGTGAATTGACACTCAGACTTTGAAATAAAAATAACAGAGTTCAAATCAGATACATTCCGATATTTTTTGTATTTCGGCTTATACACTTGTGAAATTAATCAATCTCTCTATTCTATCAAGATATAGGTTAAATAGTACAAATAGTGCTATTAAAGTAATGTGTTGACGACAGAAGAAGTTTTATCTAAGAATGGTTGTTTCTGGTATTATATGGGCTTATAATTTTGATCGGTCGTTAAACAATGCTATTTCAATCAACCAACATTTACGGTATTTACAAAAGACTCGTTTTTCTCTTAAGCTTTTCATTTGCCGTTCCTATCGAATTTGAATGTTATGCACATTTTAATAAACGGATTCGAAATGCAAAAGTCAGAATCTTTATCCAAAGGTAATGACTCTTTTATTAATTTCACCCGAATCGAATAGAAGGGATTGCAAATAGAATTGTTATCATAACTAGAATTCCGTATACAGAGATAAACTGAAAGTTTCATCTTTCCCTTGCAGATATTGATAGATCAAAAATAATAAGGCAAACCCATTATGGATCAGTCAGACAAGACGCCTCATTGAATTTGTAAGGTCAAGTTGCGTTGGAGACACCGGTTTCCGTTAGATCACTAAAGTTAAGCAACGTCGAGCCTGGCCACTAGTTAGATGGGTGACCATTTAAAGAATACCAGGTAGTGTACTAGGGAAAAGTAACAAACCTGCGTGCAGTGCCTCTGCTACTCCTTTCTAGGAAACCAATTGATACACTACGCACATCACTGTGCGATGCGATATGATGATTGAATTTCCACACACAGAAAAATTGAACTGATCAAGATGCAATAACGCCTATCTATAAATTTAGAAGACCGATAGAATTTATGTCAGCACAGAAGGGTTAGTCGATTTCAGAGTTACGACAAAATACCACCTCATTCATGGGTGACAATTACAAAGATGAGGACAACAGTTAAAAAAATAGCTGTATAAATTTAGTATGGGGGAAAATAAATACTTAGAAAAAAATACAACATTTTAAAAGTTAAAATTGATTAAATTATTTCTAAAGCTTGTTATTTTATAACCGAATTCCGCTTGTTATTTTATAACCGAATTAAATTAGGTAATTTTGTTAATTAATGTACAGTTTTTGTTTGGAATGAATTAATAGAAAAGAAAAAATTCAATATTCAAATGTAAAATTGATTAATTATTTTTAAAGCGAGTTATTTTTAACGGGCATACACATGAGTTATATAAATTGTATTTTTAAAAGCAGTAGGAATGAAGTATATCTATTATCTAGTTTGAATTTAAAAACGATATCATTATATTTTCTAATTTTGTTTATGATTGGTTGTAATTTCTATGTAATGGACCATCTTTTTGTATATAGATGTGTGTATAAGCGATTGTTCGTGGGTATTATGAGTAAGTTTCTTAACCCTTTTTTATATTCTTTATTCATTATTTTAAATTTCTACCTTTTCATACGTTAATATTTAATTCATCTTGCTCTCTTCTATCGATCTACATCATCTTACTTCTGTCCACTATCTTCGCCCCTGTTTTCTTTGTCATTCATTTCTTGTATTTAGCTTTCATGAACAGCACAAGATGGCCGGTCTATTAATGTATATTGAACGATATCAGGTTTTTGTTTACAATTTATATTCTTTCTTTTTCTATGAACCACAAGGAAAACAAAAATAGACTTAACCACTTAAATAAAGCAAAAAAAAAGCAATTAAGTCTTATATCATTCATTTCTTGTGGTAATGCTTCTTCTCCCTTTCAATAATCGGCCTGTCTCTCTCGTGTGTATATATATATATATATATATATTCTTTTTCTTCTTAATATTTGTCATTATTTCCTTTCTCAGCATTTGCTCAAAAGATTATTGCATGTAAGCACATACATGTGTAATATATTTTATAATTAATCTTATGCGTATATTTAGCACAATTTTTGCTATTATTTATACGCATATGAATTTTACTTTTTACGCATTACGTATAGAGTGGCCAACATGTTTGTTCGTTTTGTGTTTAGTGGCATATCAACCTTTCCGTAACAAAATATTAAATGACCAAAAAATTTATATACCTTAGGAAAAAAGTCTCATTCTTTATCGACCTCATTTAACATTCCCTTTAATATTACTTGATTTTTTTTAATGTAAAATTTATATTCATCATTTTGCTATTCGTTTTTTTTTTTAATTTTTAAGTTCACTACTGTCTGTCCGTTGATCCAGTCTATTATCAACAATCATTCCGGGTAGATTCCCCACTGTAAAGTCATAAGAAAAGTGATCTTGTTCAGCTGTGATAAAAGAAAATTTGCAATGGCGTAATATTCTATGTTTCTTTGGGAGCAACTTAGCTTGATTATAGATCATTTTAAACATTTTATGAAACCAAATGCTCATCTAATCGTTATGAAGCCATCAACAATTTAGAATTGATAGAATCTATTCAATCAAATGAAGAGTAAGCAAAAAAACTTAATATATGGGATGATGGGTTCATACAAAATGTATAATAAGATGATGTATAATAGATAAAACTAAAAAAATATCAAAATTGAATTAAATAGACTTACATTCAGCATATTTATGTACAAGGCCGTACTTAGGTATTCAAATTTCCCTTTGTGATAATATATATATTAATGGATATTCTCCTGATGGTGAAACCGGGTAGAGAATACTGTTCAACATTTATAAAGCTCTACTATAGTATAGTTCATCACATTTTTATTCATTAACCAAAATTCTCTCCTTATCTTTGACACAAAGAGTCTTTTTTAACTAAATTTGAATTTTCAATTCAGGCTATGATTTACTGTAGAACATTTCAATAAAATTATGCATTCACTGATAAATATATTGTCCAAAACTGTAAATATCAACATGGGTTTATTTTTCCAGTGAAAGAACTGAATTAAATCATGACATCAACTCCAAAGCAAAGACTTCAAAGAAGATATTATTAACTGAACCCTGGTACAAATAAATATCTACAAAATTTTATAATTTATGTTAACCTCATGTCAAACAACAACCATATTTCAAGTTACAAAATTCATTGATGTTTGGCATTCACAGAATCACGGTTCAGAGTTCCTTAGTTATAAAAAATACCTTTATCTTAAATAAGTAAGAGATCAAAGAGGAATATTTTGGAGGAGTCAAATAATCTATATTCTTTTAAGTTAAAACAAAAAAAATGCTTGCGATAAATTCCTCAGTTAAATATATTTGTTTAAACAAAAATCTTTATATTAATAAAAGAACTGTCCTGTTTATCTATACGAAACCATTATAACTAAATAGTTCTCATGAATTAACCTTTTTTCAAAGGATATAGACTGTTTTGCCAACAAAAAAAGAATAACATTTCTTATCCTACAACATTGATCTGATTACTAGGGTTGTGTCTAGAAAATTTTTCATTAAAAGCATATTATCATAGCAACTTCAGAATTAAAAGAAATGGTAAAATCTCAACATAGTCAAGTAACGGTAAGAATATTTTTAAAAGCATATTGTCATAGCACGATGGGCAGCGACGGTGGAGCATTGGTAAAAGCTCGGGCTCTGGAATCGTAATACGCAAGTTCAAATTCCAGTCAAAACTATTACTTTCACTTTAGCTTCCTCGGAGAGATGGGGCTCGTTAACAAGGGGGGCAACTCATCTAGATGAAGAGTAACACTGATTTTAAAAAAGCCCAGGTATATAGAGCACATAAAAATGGCCTTGTGCCTTACTTGGTTTGATACTCGACTAAATAAATATAATATTGTCATTGCACTAGATATGAGTAATAGCTTTGGTAAAATCGTCAAAAATACTCAAGTCTGTCACAAGAATATTTTTCAATAAAAGCATATTAACATAGTCCTAATAATAACGTTAATAAATAAAGAAATTCTAGACGGCCTATTTTGTCCTCATTATGAACAAAAGTAGCTTTAGTCATTTTATCGGTCTGGTCTATAGGATAATATATAGTTCATTGTCTTGTCTGTCTGCTAGCCTGCCTTTTCAAGGTTATTTTTAATACCAATTATTTTTCATAGAAAACTCTTTTTGGCCAACCAGAATTCACATCTTGTCTTCCTATTGCATTTCGTCAGCTAATAAATAAATAATTGATCGGTTCAGTGTTTCCTGATTAGTAAGCCAATCAAGCATTAATTTGTGTGTTAATACCGGTTAACGATTATTTACCTAATCGATTAGAAATTGGGATGTTCGTGCCGAGATAGATTTGAGTTGATAATTAGTCATTCATTCTTATGATATCAATACTTGGTTTTAAATCATATCAACAAAGCTCAGTTTAACAGCAAGCCAAATTATTACTTTTATTTGAACAGATTCAAAATCTTATTAATTCCTTATATATATGCTCCACCGTTAATATATATATATATATGCTCCACAGTCGCTGCCCAATATATATATATATATATATATATATATATATTGTTGGGCAGCGACGGTGGAGCATTGGTAAAAGTGTAAATATGAACACGCATCCAATAATACACGTTTTAAGTTATGTTAATAATTGTAAAATTTATGAATCTTTTTTAAACGACATAATTGATTTAATATCATTTATTGTATTGTATATATAATAATTCAAAGTGTAAATAAAAAGAAGTGGCATGTTTTGTTAACTAACAGCCCATTATGAATATGTATTTTTTTCTAAAGTTGAGCAATCATTTTATTCAACAGAAAAAAAAAATTGTTTTTCATAACCCTTTAAATGAGACACCAAATCTGCTAAAAAAACATCAAAGTATAGATTTTCTGACCGTGTACAGATAAAACCCTATCACCTGAAAAAATCAAATGATTAATCGGCCAAAACTATGTGAGTTTAGCAAATTTAAAGATGATAAATATACTACGAATTATAAATCTAAATGAAATTTATTATTATAAATTTTAATATAAATAATAATGACTATAATAAACAATATTTCATTTTTTTGGGGTTTTTAATTACGATGATAAGAGATCATTACATTTTTAGTGACGATCGTATAAAAAATGTTTAGTTAAGTTGATAAAGTGCTGAACGAAAAGTACCGATAAGAATTCACAAAATTAACCCTTTCATGCTAATAGACAGCGTGAAAATAGTATTTTCTTATGTATTCCGCCTTCCTCATTTTGAAAGGTGGCCAATGAGGCTAAGCTTTCCGTTTTTTGAGTCGTAGTACGCAAGTTCAAATTCCAGTTATATCATTTGGTTCACATTGAGTTTGTAATGTATAGATCCCTTTACTCTCTTCTGTAATATATAGCACAGTAACGTAATCTTCTAACTTTAAGAATTGTTATTTTTTTACGATATGATTTCTCTCCTAAACGTTTTGTAATTCCAACCTTAGTTAAAAATAGTTGTAACTTACAATAACGGTTTGGTGGATTCCAGAATTCTCGTCAACATCAATGGGTATGGAAAATAAGAAGAATGGTGAAAAATATGCTAATTAAGTTAATGGGTCACTTTGCAAAATAGAGAGTTCAAATTGTAATATATTAAGCCTTCTTAATGGATCCTGTTAGCATTAACAAAAACAAAAAAAAAATAAAAATAATACAAGCAAAACATGGCAACGCCCAAAAGCCAACAACATGGAAATATTTTAAACCATTTCCATGAAGTATTATCGAGTTTCTCAGTTTTTACTCATTTCAAAATAGATAACATACTTAAAATGTACCCCTCTTTCTATCTCTGTCTCCTCCTCTCTCTACAGAATTCAAAACATAGTTTATGCATTAAAGATCCGTAGCAAGCGTCAGCTGTTCCTTATGGCATTCCCACATAAATACAGGTGCCACCTGGTGATACATAACAATACAAGTTTGATGAAAATAGTTTGAGATTTTTTTTACAACTATTTTATCATTAGTTTAGAAAATATTATTACACCATAATTTAGTTATATTAGTTATAATTGAACCTTTGCTGTCTTTTCGGAAAAAGATTTAATGCGTTCAAATGCGCTAAATGTAATCAGCTTTTGTAAAATTTCTTGTTTAAACTCTATGGATCCGAAAAGGCTGAAATATCGATACGGGCGACCTAAGATAAAATACACACCGATTTTATGGTTTTAATATGGTCCGCTAATAGAACACTTTTA
>JAUZSX010328434.1:0-11196 GCA_034780655.1 Idiosepius hallami | reverse complement strand
CTTTTTAGGTCATTTAATGCAGAGAACAATCATTTTTTGATAAACATTCTTTTTTGTCCACACATAGTTTTTTGAATTACACAATATGCACTATTTATGTCACGCGCAATCAAATTCCAATCGTCTTCTTTGTTTTCATACTTAAATGATATCCATGGGAAAGGTATGAATCCCCACCTTCTCTCCAGCTATGGGTCAAATAACACTAACATATGAACTTCATTCTAGCGAGCGTTTTCCACTTGAGACGCAATTTGTTCAAAAGAAGTAAATAATTTTAATTAATATTTCGTTAATTCAAAATTTTAATTCCTTTTTTTTACAAAATTATTTATTTTGATTATTTAATCTATTTAATTATTTTAAGTTAATTTGTATTATCTTTTAACTTATTATTGGGCTGTGACAATATGCTTTTATTGAAGAATATTTTCATCGCAGAATTAACTGTTTTGCGATTTTACCATTTCCATTAATTCTGTAGTTAATAGTTATTAACTAGAGAATTAAAAGAAATTGTAAAATAGCAAAATAGTGTAGTAACGAGAAAGGAGGATGTGAAAAAAATATTCTTTAATAAAAAACATTTTTTCATTGCCTTATTTATTACGTCACGTCAGTGTTATAAATAAATGAATTAGAAGCGTAGGTGGAGCATTGGTAAAAGTTCGGTCTCTGGAATCATAGTACGAGAGTTCAAATCCGAGTCAAAAACCATTTCATTCACCTTAAAAATGGCCTTGTGCCAAACTTGGTTGGTGCTGCTGCTCACCAAGCAATATTTATTACAAGTCAGTCTATACTTGCTTACCTCCCTTGGACCATCTGCTTTTTAATCCTTTAGAACCTTAAGAACCGATATATCGGCCCTGGCAACTTAAGGCAAAAGAAACACAGACAACGATATTTCAACCTCCACCTTTAAAACCTGACTAGGCAATATTACTAAGTAGTCACTCAGAGCCGTTCTATAAAAAAAAACTATTAGAGTCGAAATGTCAGTGAGTATATTAGGCTTTCGTTACTAAGGCCAATATATCGGCCCCTTAGAGTCGAAAGGGTTATGTTCAACTCTCTTTCCTCGTCTGCTTTATCATTTCGGCATTTTTGTTCAAAAATTTACTTATGATAAATAAGGAGGTTAAAAAGGGATGTAGATAGACAGACAGCGGCTTTAATATATGTTTTATGGGCAGCCAAGTTGGAGAGCATTAATTGGTAAAAGGTCGGGCGCTGGAATCGTAGTACACACGTTTAAATCCCCGTCAAAATCTATTTTATTTGCCTTTAAAATGGCCTTTTGCCAAACTTGGAAGGTGCTGTAGACACCGAGTAAATATATTCAATATATGTTTATGAACGAAGCAAAATGTCACAAATGGACAATAATTGCGTTAAAGGGGAATAACTCTTACAAGAGTTATCTACCTTAAAGCATTATTAAAAATGATAAAATATTGTTTATTTGGTCGTGCATTTTATTCTCTCTATTTGATATTTGATATTCTTTTATTTGATATCATTCGTCCATATCAATATCATTCTGTTTTTACACTTTCAACACACACAAATTTGTTTGAACAACTACAAAAAATTAATGCTATTTTATAATCAAAAGCAACCCACCCCTTCCCACCTAAACGTATATTTAAAAGAACGAGCAAAAACACTTTTAAAAGAATTTTTTTAATTTTGAAACTTTATTAAATCATTATTTTATTTTAATCTTTTTTTAAAGATGATTTTAAATTTGAAATTTTTATAATTTTTATTTAAAAAAAAGAAAAGAAATTCAGCTTGTTTTTTAGCTCCGCAGTAAATGCATTTCCTGTTGGGCGCCATGTTTTTTTTTTCTTCTTCGACAAAAAAAAATGAATTCAACAAATTTTTAAGGTATTTTTTTAATCTAAATTCATTTTAAATTTAATATTTTTTTTATTTCTTTGAATTTAATTCGTTTATTTTTAATAAATCTTTTGAAAATCATGAAGCAAAAAAAAAACTGGTTTGAACTTATTTTAAAGTTTTATTTTGAAATAATTTGTTTTCAAAACAATTTATGAATTTTTATTTTTCCTTTAAAAAACTTTTTTTTTATTAAATTTTCAACCGACAAAAAAGTTGACAAAATATTTTAAATTGAGTGGAAAAAAAATCCCGACCCCTTAAACCGTTTCGACCGATATATCGGCCCTGGTAACATAAGGCAAAAATAAACACACACACACCGATATTTTCTCTTTAATATAACCGTCCAATAGACCTTATCTGAGTGACTACTTGGTAATTTTCGTAAGTCAGGGTTCTAAGGTTTAAAACGAACCTAATTATTTTCTTAAATAAAGAAAGCACTTGTTTTATGTTAATTTATAAAAAAAAATATCGGTTTTTACAAATAATTTAAAAATCACATTTTTTTCTAATTTACAAATTTTAAACAATAAAAAAATGTAACACCATGATCAATTATGCAAACCCTTACGTTAGAGCAACCAACAAAACTTTAAAAATAAAACAACAAAAAACAATTCTTTGATTAAGGAATTAAACATTTTTTTTTATTGATTAATAAATAAAATATTTTTTCAACATAAATACAAACTTTTTAGAATTCTCTTCAAAAGTTCATTCACCACAAATTTCCATACATTTTTTAAATAAGATAATCATGATTTTCCATTAACATTTAACAAATTTAGAAAAAACAACTCCAAACACCCACCTCTCCCAACCCTTATAAGCTGCAAACCCTTCTTAATCTAAGGCCAAGGGGCATAATTGATCATGTTGTTACTGTTTGTTTTCAATATGGGGGATCGATTTAGTATAACGTATGTAAAAGTGAGCACCACTCCCAAATCAATAAATAATGGTTGTTTTTCAAATTTTTTTTGATAATCTGGTAGATTAATGTCCAATCGATAATATTCTGCAGAAAAAATAAAAAAATTTAAAATGGGGGGCCTCGATTGTATAGGTCGACCGGTTTTCCTTTTTAGTTTAGCTTTGTCCTAAATAAAATCTAATGAATACAAAAATAATATTGATGGAAATAAAAATGTGCCCTGACGTAAAAACACTACTCTGAAACGCGTCGGCAATAAGTATATATATTTTTTTTCATACTCACACGCACGCATGCATGCATAGTAATATTTTAAGAGTAAAGATTTTAGTGAACCCAGTCTGCTACACTTAAGTTTTTAAATTCTATTCCATTGAACTAACAGAATGCAATAGGTAAATAATGCAAAAAGCCCAGGTATATGGAGCACATAAAAATGGCCTTGTGCCTTACTTGGTTGGTACTTGACTAAAAACATATTATAAAGTAAATATATAGATATATACACACACACATTTGGAAAATAAAGTTAGACAAAATGTTTTGGGAAAAAAAAGTTATATCAGTATTTGGTTTTTCAATTTTTTTTTTTTTTTTTTTAATTATTGTTCAACATTTACATATACAAGCTCCCACTATAAAATCTACTTTAAGTTTGCTCAAGAATATTATTTTGATTTTTTTTTACCTGCAAAGCTTAATGTTCTATTGTTTCTCATAATTTAAGGTTTTACCACCTCAACTAGTATTGATAGACACGGATTGTGAATAAAAAAGCTAGTTTGGAGAAATTTGTTTAGAGATAACTTAAAAAATAAATAAAATTCTTGTTAAAATTTATTCCAATTGATTTTAGTAAATGTTATTTAAACTGTTTTTAGTACAATTTGACTGGAGTTATAAGTGCTAACAGGAGAAGAATACTAACACTGAGTACAGGTCAGCATAGACTAGCTTAAAATGCTAGTTTTTAGTATTTTCCAATCTCTCTCTCATTTACAGAACTCTCACGTATGTTACCATTAAAAAAAAATGAAAAATTTATTCTGTAGGAAGAAGTTTTAATTGTTGTTTCTTATATTTCACTGTAAAGTTAACTTGATGGGGTTATGTTGCAGTACATAGAGTGATAAGAACAAGACATTGATCCACAATGGTGTCGTTACAGTTCACATTCAGCGCCATTTTTTTTCCTCTCCACTAAGCCTATCATGGAGATCACATTACACTCAGCTGTTTGACCCTTGGATCTTGTTAAAACTTAAACTCCATATCAATAACCCAACTCAGATGTTGGGTTTGACTAAGCAATGAAACATTTCAAAAACCTACCATCTTTGTCAGGAAAGGAAGTTTTTTTTGATTTTAAGAAGCAGTGGTGAAGCAGATCCAATTGCCATTATCTTGGAGATTCATTTTAAAGGTAGGAAAAAGATCCCTGAAGAAGGCTAAAAGATAGATTAAATTAAATATGACATTATTATAATAATAATAATAATAAATAGAAGAATAACAATTATAGTTTATTTTTATTTTTGAGATGAAGCTTCGTAATTAAGGAATTAACTTTATTATTCAGACTTTTGTCCTCATCTTAGGTTTTTGATGTTTCTACACTAAAAAAAAAAAAAAAACATAATTGGATTCATAAGACCAACATATCCAACCATCATCGCTCTTCGGGGCCCGTGGCGCAACGGATAGAGGCGTTTGGAGTCTCTTCGGTTCCAGAGGAGCATCGTCAGAAGATAGCGGTTTCAATTTCTACCCAAGTTGGCCAGAGAGATTTACATGGTCACAAAAACGTGGTTCAATAGACAACAACTATGAAAGGCAGTGATTACTAAGGATTCGATGACAAGACCCAGCATCCCTATCTGGGGTTATGGATAAGAAACACCTAAGACGGCCTGAGGGAGACTAGGCCGAAATGTAGTGTAGAAACATCAAAAAACCTACTAAGATGAGGACAAAAGTCTGAATAATAAAGTTAATTCCTAAAAGAATAACAATTCAAGTAAGATACAGAAAACAAACAAACATGAAAATGAAGAGGATAATTAAGGTCTATATAATTTAAATGATACTAATTATTATTCATCATCTCAGAAAATTCAACACAAAAAGCATAGTGTATGTAATAATGCATATAACAATGACGAAAACAAAAGTCTGAATTATCAAGGACACTAATTTGTTGTGTTATTAAAGAAATTTTTTATATCAAGAGAAACTGCAATAAAAATATATGAATAGATATATGAGGGTAAATAAAAAAAAAATTCTCAGACAAAGAAAAACTTTATTAATGGAAGTTGGAAAATTATTTTTCTACATAAGATCTGTTTAACTTGATACACTTTTGCAAATCATGTTTTCATTAAGGAATTCCTTTTTGATAAAATATTGTTGCTCTATTTTCACTCAGATTGAGTTTATATCATTTGTCTTAGAACTTTTTGATTTAACATCATATACTAATAAATGATTGTTTGCAAATTATTGCCCTTTACGAGTATAAGACATGATATTATCAGATAACGTGCAGTTATATATATGTCTATAGACAAAAGAGAATAAACACAATAACACCCCTAGGAATATGTAAATCACTTAAAATTTAATTTTAATATAAAAAAATTTAATTTTAATATAAAAAAATGTAATTTTTTTTCTACATTGAGATTTTTTAAAGAAGTAATTTGTATATATCAAGATGTATTTATGATTGATTGTTCACACAAAAATGATTGTGACTTTGATTCGATATAAAAAAACCTCACTAAATACTGTGTTTGAGAATTGAAGGAGTCATGATACTATCAGTTGTAGTTTATTTATAGTTGTGTCTATTATTTATAGACTAAAATTAATGATTGATTCCATTGTTTTAAACAACATATCTTGGCATACCTAAAAAAAGGTAGATTTAAAAAAAAAAGTAATCATAGAATTAAAAAAATATATATTTAAAAAAATATATATTCAAAAAAATCTTTATCAAAAAAAAAAAAAAAGGATTTTTTCACTGTAATTAAATATAGAATATAAAATGTTAAAAATAAAACATCTTTGTATACTCTAAACAAGTGGATAAAAAAGTGTGTGTGTGGGGGGGAAATATTTGAATATATATATATATATGAAAAACTTAATTTAAAAGCAATTATTTTTTTCTCTGTAATTAAATATAGGATATAAAATGTTAAAAATAAAAGACTTTTGGAGAAAATTCCATTTTGCGTTTCTTTCTTATTTGCAGGATATTTTTTTTACCTTATTAAAATTTTAGAAGGTGTGATTCTGTGGAATTTTGGTGTCACTCTACAAAAACGCTGTGGAGTATAAAAAAAGGTGGGAAAGTACTGGCTTATTCACAGGTTATTAAGAACTATATCCACAAACAGCCCATGACAGTGAAAAGAGAGAGAGAGGAAAAAAAACTTAAATTATTATATACAAATATGCTATCCACTCTAGACTACCCCCCATCACAAAAAGATTATCTGGTTTCACAACTTTGATCATAAGGAAAACACTTAAAAATAGTAGCTAGACAAATGAATAAAGAACATTGTTATTAATTGGGGAAAAATAAAAGTTATAAATAACAATGGTCATAAATTGGTTAAGCTATAACAACATCCTTGTTTAAATATTTGTTCTAGTTTCTGTTTTGGCTAATGCTTTCCTGCCGATCTTATGAAACCTAATTAAAAAACTCTTGCAAGATTTATAGCCAATTTGTATCTGCTCTAATATATTGCATTGAGCACTCTTTAATTAGGATTAATCATATTCAGTTGGATTTTCTACGATGAATTTCCAAATGATAAATATATATATATATATATATATATATATATATACACACACACACACACTTGTGTGCTAGTGTGAGTGTGTGTATTCAAAATTTGTGAATAAAAAATAAGAGAATGTGAAAATTTGTACTTAAGAATAGTTTTTTTTCATGTTTTCTGGATTTATTTTAACAGTATCCAGGAATTTTTTTTAACTCACTCAGTATGTGTGTGTGTGTGTGTGTATTTACACAAACATGCATTTATGATTCAGCAGAACATGCATATACATATGTACTGTTAAATAAACACATGTATCGCTGAGTGTGTGTGCATATATGTACAATTGTTTATACATATATAAATGAGCGTGTGTGTGTGTGTATGTGTATATATACATATATCACACACACAGGTTCTATTTCAGGGTATCCCTTGCTTTCCCTTACTGTCTTTGTGTGATATTAAGCAAAGTACATGACTTTGATTGTATCTGGATGAACTGTCACTTCAGTGGACATTGCAGCTGATGTCCGTTCCTCTTGGTTCCCAGACTGATGGCTGCCCTCTCCACTGCAAAAGAAAGAAAAAAAAAAAACATTAATTTTTATTCTTCAAGAAATTCACTCCATGTATTTGCATTCTGCCATCAATTGCACCATATTGAACCAAAGAGCAGAAGCAGAGAATGACTTCAACATTCAACACCACATTAACTTTTTAGATTTTTCTGGGCAGCGACGGTGGAGCATTGGTAAAAGCTCGGGCCCTGGAATCGTATGCAAGTTTAAATCTAAGTCAAAACCATTGTATTCACCTTTAGCTGCCTCGGGCAGATGGGGCTCATTAACTCGGATGAGCAGCTCATCTAGGTGAAGGGTGACACCGAATGTAAAAAGCCTGGGTAAGAGCACATAAAAATGGCCTTGTGCCAAACTTGGGTTGGTGCTCACCAAGTAAATATAGTATTAACTTTTAAAGATTAAATAAGAGTCACAAAGCAATACTCAGAATACATTTTTTTTCAGACTGATTTTTTGCAAGATTCAGGTCAGAAATAGCAAAAAGATGGTTTAAAAATATTAAGGGATAAAAAAAAAAATAAAGATGAGGATAATAGTCATAAAGCATTAGTGACCATAGATATCAGATAGGATGGAATTTTTTTGAGCAACAGAAATAATTATTGAAGCCATAAGTTATATTTTAATTATTATTGTACAGAATGCAACCCTACCTGAGCTACTAAACCTTATTTGCCTTATGTGCCTGGCCTCCTGGGCAAAATTGTGAAAAAAATTATATTAGTAATCATATTAGTAATTTTTTGCCTTTTATCTATTTCCAGTATTCAGCATTCATATGCCAGCCTCCCTAATAGTTTGAGCACCTTTTGATGACTTGTTAGTTTTCACATCTAAAACACCTGTTATTTCTGCCCCACCCTGAATAATCTGATTTCTGAACTTAGTAACCAATCCCTTATATCTGGAATCTCAGTCTGGCTTTGAGGGATTTAGGTTTTTTAAATGGAGATGAAGCTTGATTTGTGTATTGAATTTTCAGACTATTATCCTCATCTTTATTTTTGTTATCTCCACAATATTTAGATCACCTGAATATGGACAAAAAGTTAATCCGCCAAAATGTAAAGATAATAAAAATGAGGAAAATAATCTGCAAATTCAGTACCGAAATCATCAAAGCTCATCTCAATGATCCTGAAGTGAAGATAATAATAAAGATGAGGACAATAGTCCAAAAATTCAATACACACAAGGGATTGTATTGTAATTTTTTAAAGAAATATCTTTTGAGCAATTCTCCTACCTGTCATGTTCTTTTTCAATTAAATGATAACGAGCACGGAAAGCAACAAGGTGTGCGTAATATGCAGGTGCAGGAATGGAAACACTTCGCGTACACCGAGCGTACGTGTGACACAGTTGATAGGTGAGGGTTTGAAGTTCATCAGCGTTAAAACGATTGTCATCCCAGAGAACATGGTAATGCGAGGGTCGACTGGTTCCCTGTACAATGGTAACACACACACAGATTAAACATTTAAAAACATAAAATCAAAAAGAGGATATATGGATTAGTGGTCCTGGTAGTTGATTTAAACAATTAGTCAATTTTTTAAAAGATTTAAACGAAAATCAAGGAAAAAATTAGTAGATAAGTTCTTTTTTAGTCAAATTTATCTAAATACACAGATCCAAAGAGGTTGTAGTTTGATATTTTTTTGAATATTTAGAGTGTTCATGCAGATCTTTAATGCCCATTTTCAAGGACTTTTCAAGTCTGCCTTCTCCAGACAAAATTTAATTCCTAAAAAATGATATAATTAGTAATTGACAAGTCACTTTTATTTAACTTTGGCTGTATCAGAAAAATTTTTTAATAGCAATCATTCGAAACGAGTGTGATAAGTTCTCCATAAGGATCATTTCGGTCCGTGGGTCTGTGGGTCCTTAAATAGCTGAGGAAGCCAATCCTAGACCCACTGACTTTATTGCAGTTGGGGCATGTGAGGCTGGCTGACTGGGAAACGGACACAGCAGAGAGAGAGCTTTGTTCATGTTTGCTCTCTCCTTTCTTCCCCTCCTCCTACTCTCTGCAGCCCCGCAGAGTTTCTTGCGGTGGTGGATCTCTGCATCAATGACACATTTTTGGGGAGAGAGTGCTTTAAAATTGCCCGAAATACCGCCTAAATTTTTAGAGGAGGAATTAGGAGGTAAGAGTAAGAATAAGGGTAATTAGATACGGTAGCAGAAAGCTGCTAACCTTCCAAATTTTTCTGCTACTTGACTGCTAAGTTCACAAGTCAATCAGTGTATTCAACTGTCTGTCAAGCAGTGTGATAAACAAGTACAAACGCACTGATACGAAATCATAGATGAAAAAAGTTGACTTTTTATACAAAGAATATAATATTTAAAATTTTTTTAAAAATACTGGCCAATGATAAAGTTTCTTAATATTTTTTGAAAAAAATCATTAAGTAAATTTTTTGTTTAAAAGTACGTTTTTTTAGTAGTTCATTAAAAAAACAACAACAAAAAAAAAAAGTTTAACAAATGTAGAATATAAACAAGCGTCAGTTCCATAAGAATATTAAACTGAGATTTCTCAATTTTTTAGAAACTTAAAAATATTAAAACTTTTTTCAAAACTAAAAAAATTCAAAATAGTTTTCATTTATTCAAAGTTTAAAATTTCAAAATTTGACGTCATTTTTGAAAGTGTGGCCAGTGTTTTTTAATATTCCTTAATCTGTTATCTTCAAATTGTGATATTATAAAATAGCCTTCATTCAATAGTTTTGGAGAATTTCGCACTTGAATATTTGGTGGAGGTAAAAACACAAAAATAAAGAAAGACATTTAATTTGTTTTTTTTTTCATTCAAAAGTTCATAAAATTTTACATAAAACCTGAAGAAATGAAAAAGATTCGTTTAATAGAAAAAAAGTTTTGGATTTTTAAATTTTGAAATGAAGTGGGGTTTAAAAAAATGGGCAACACCTAGCTTGCACTATTTAATCCATAGCTGGAGGGAAGATTTGGACTCATACCATTCTCAAGGGTATTAGTAAACATGTGAAGGAACAACTTGGATTCGAACCCGTGTAGTACGGTTCCGAAATCCGATTGTCTGTCCACTGAGTCACACCGACTGCCATGATAAAGGGGAATAACTCTTGTATGTTCTTCATATATTTTTCTGATGGATAACACAAGGTGGATTTTATGGTAAAGGGGAATAACTCTTGTAATGTTATTAATATATTTTTCTGATGGATAACAAGTTGTTTTTTATGATAAAGGGGAATAACTCTTGTAATGTTAATATATTTTTCTGATGGATAACACAAGGTGGTTTTTATGATAAAGGGGAATAACTCTTGTAATGTAATATATTTTTCTGATGGATAATACAAGGGGTTTTTATGGTAAAGGGGAATAAATCTTGTATGTTGTTTATATACTTTTTTGAGTTATGCCCCTTTACCATAAAAACCACCTTATGTATCCATCTATATTAATAATATACAAGAGTTATTCCCCTTTATCATGGCGGTCGGTGTGACTTTACTGACTTATCACCACCGACTACTCATCACGGTCTATTCATCACTAGACTTCTCATCACATCAACTACTCATCACCCCAACATTAAGTGATTTTATTACCTCAAAGAAAAAATGTACATTTATTCATGTAATAATGTTATTTATGTTTTTATTACGTTAAATTTTTAGCTCCTTTGACTATTTGTTTTTTTTTACGAGAGATTATTAAAATCGACATATAAGCCACTTTTTCAAACATTTTAACAATAAAAAAACATTTATCTAAATTAATTAATTTTCTATTTTTTAATCAAAAATCTAAACAAACTTCTCCAAATAGTTTAATTTCATTTTAACTTAATGTAAACAAACATACCGAACTTTAAATTAAAAACAAAAAAATTAAGAATCGAAAAGAAAAAAAAACTTTTTAAAAATAATTATTTTATTTTTAAACGGCACAATAGCAAAAC
>JAUZSX010328424.1:0-11196 GCA_034780655.1 Idiosepius hallami | reverse complement strand
CCAGTTTGGACTCATTTTACATGAACTGTATGTAGCTGTTGGTTGTTTTCCCTGTCCGTTCGTTTCTGTACATTTCTAGGCCAAGTCGGCCGTGTTTATTTTACTTCATTTATTCATTGGCATACTCGCAGATATTTATTTATATTTATTTAAGCCATTATATAAACCAAAATAAATATCCATTTATGAATGTTACGAGAAATTATGTAGAAACTTGTCCCACTACTTTTTTTTAATAAAAATATAAGCATGACCACACTCTTAAATATTGCTGTCTGTATCAGTCTTCTATCGATTTTTTACACTTTTGTTTTTTACATTTATTTATTTATTGATTGATTGATTTATTGACTTACTGCGTGATTGATTGATTATTTTATTTAACTAGCATATCGACTCTCTTTAGTTTATTCAATGCTGAAAACTGTTTTAATTTGTTCTACCTAGTTTACTTGTTATTTTTGCTTGTTTGTTTCGTTTTTGTTCTTTTGTTTGTTTGCTTTTTGAAGGTGGTTGGTTGTCATTAATTATTTTGGGGGAGTAACAGAATTATCTTTTTTAGATTTATTTTTTAAAACTGTTTGATTTTGATTTTTCTAGGAATAGCCAAGTCTTTCTCAAAAAAGAGAGAATATTGTTCGTGCAGTTTTTAAATATGTCTTTCATGTTGTTGGTTTTTAGGTGGTGTTTTTTCACAGTAGCATAGGCTTCATATTCTAAGCGTATGTATATATTTATAACTTTCTGCCTTTTTTTCATATTCTTCCTTGATTTTTCAATATATTTATTTCCTTTTTTTTCCTTTAATTTTCCCACTTTCCCCCATCTTTACACTTTATGCATTCGTTTTCTTTTACTATTTAATCTATGGCTGGAAAGAATGTGGAGATTCATCCTTTTCCCTGCAAATGAAATGACTAGGATTTGAACTTGCGTATTATGATCCCGAATCTAACTGCCTATCCACGAGGCCAACAGGACTTCCTCGTATATTTCAGTAGAATGAGAAATGAAATAAGATGCACTTTACGCAAAGTAAAAGTTCTTCTGTCGTTCTTTATTCAGAAAAATTACTTTAAACGTGCCTCAGTTAAAAAATAAATAAAATCAAGCAGAATTGCTAAAGAGAAAAATGACAATTTATTCGAAGAAAAATGAATCTTATAGGATATAATTCACAACGTCTTCATACAGTTAATGAAATTATGACCTTAGTAAAGAATGAATTATGAGATTTTTAATCATACAATCAATTATAGACTGTTTTTATTGTTTATTTCTTGTTATTAATTCTTTTCCTTTAATTTGATTGAAATTCTTCTGTCTCTTATGTCACTTTTTAATAAATTCTTCCAAAGCGAAATGGTAATTGTGACTTTTAATGTATTTAGCAGCACATTTAAATATCCAAAAACATTATAAATAAATAAAAAAAAACAGCTCAAATATATTTAATTGTTAGATTGAAGAGGAAATGGAGGAGAACGTTCGATGTATACATGTAAAATCAAAATTAATTCAGTAGATAAAATACTTTTAAAAAAAAATAATAAAACGAGATATTAAAGAAATGGCGAAAAGTCTAGAAGGATTAAAATATATTAATCTAAGTAGGAAATTACGAATTTCCACGAAACACGTTATCAAAGAATTTTAGCAGTTAAGAGGAAATATCTAATCCTTTAATAGCGCCAGGTTTCCTCTTAAAAAATGTCTTCATATTTCAATCAATAAATAGAAATATTAAACCTCTAAATTAGCAAATTTACCTCTACCCAATCAGAGTCGTTGTATTGGAGGGCCACAGAGGGGCAAAATATCGTGTGTATCTTTTGCCCTCGGTTGCCAGGGATGATGCTATCGTTCTTTTCCGGGTCCAAAGAGATAAATGAAAAAACAAAACAAAAAAAAAAACACAATTCTAATAAATAATGATATTCAGTAAAAAATAGCTCAATATTTTGAATACTTATTGATACTGTTTTTCTTTCATCAAACATATTTATCTTTCAGACTTTGACTTTGTAAAATTACCAACAATTCAATCAGAGCTGTGTTTTTTAAAGGGACACAGAAATACGAAATATCAGCTGTATCGTCTTTTGCTTTAGGTTGTCAAATATATATATAATAGATTTATCGGCCCTTCGGGATCCAAATGATTAAAAGAAGAATCACGATGACTCTATATATTATATTTACTTGGTGAGCACCAACCCAAGTTTGGCACAAGGCCATTTTTACGTGCTCTGGCCCGGGTTTTTTACATTCACCTAGATGAGCTGCTCTCCCGAGTTAACGAGCCCCATCTTCCCGGGCAGCTAAAGTGAATGCAATAATTTTGACTTGGGTTTGAACTTGCGTAATACGATTTCAGAGCCCGAGCTTTTACCAATGCTCCAGCGTTGCTGCCCGATGACTGTATATATGTTTCAATGTTTGCTTACAATTTCGAGCATAATTAGCAGGCCGTTTCAGAACAAATCATTGAGATTTTAAAATTTAATTTTTTAATTTATGTTTTCTGAAATGATGCCTCAGAATTTTGCTGTAGTTTAGTGCATCCATTCAATTAGATACATTTAGTATCCTTGTCTTAAACATTTTTCTAGTACTCACATATTGAATCTTTATTTCTTTTACTTGTTACTTTTTACTCAATATTGAAAAAAATGATGTTTAGATTTTTCCTTGTACATAGTTTTTAAATCTTTGAACCCTTACTAAGCCAACTAGTCAATCAGAACCGTTCTATTAGAGAACCACACTAGGTGCAAAATATTGGTATGTCTTCTTTTACCTTATGTCGCGAGGGCCGATATATTGTCTCATTAGAGCCCAAAGGAATAATACTTATGTTATTGAAGAAGAATATTAAAACAATTTCGATTATTCTGCTATTTTCAATAAATTTTAAATTATTTATTTGAATCACAAGTTTGGTATCTTTTAATGTTGATTTAATACTAATAAAATAATATCATTTTTGGATATAAAATATAATTATTTTCTAAAGGCTTAAATGATGCGTCTTAAGTGTTTTATTAAGGCCAGAATAGAATAACAAGAAGTTTGAAAATGGAGTCATAACTCCGAAGTATAACATACTACATAAAACACTTTAAACGCATCATTTAAGCCTTTTAAATTTTTTTATTTATTACATATATTATATGATGCTTCAGAAGAACTATAATTTATTAATAATTATTTTCAATATTTTGATGATTAATTACTATTCTTTGTTTTTTGTTTATAAGAAGGTGAGCGTTTTAATTCTTTGGATCCAGATGTAAAAGAGCGATAACTATTAAAAAAAAGACGATACATAATTATCAAAATTACCAATTCGCATATTTGGGCAGCGACGGTGGAGCATTGGTAGAAGCTCGGGCTGTGATATCGTGTTACGCAAGTTCAAATCCCAGTCAAAACTATTACTTTCAATTTAGCAGCCTCGGGCAGATGGGGCTCGTTAGCTCGGGAGAGCATTTCATCTAGGTGAAGGTTAACACCGAATATATAAAGCCCGGGTAAGAGCATGTAAAAATGGCCTTGTGCCAAACTTGGGGGTGCTCACCAAGTAAATATCATATTATGGAAGGTCGGAATATTTGTCAAGTCATATTTTTGGCTCGGTCACCATATCGACATTTTAGGGTTGAAATGGTAAAAAAATTCTAGAAAATGGCATTTAGTGTTTCTAAATATTTTTAAAAGACACCTTAAAGAATAACCATAATGAAAATAGGAAGATCAGTCAGTTCACAGACGTTTTTTTCCAATCATCTATTAAAAAGATGAATTTGCAATTATCTTATTTTAAAGGCAGTTGAATTAAGTCCATTTAGTACAAACGTTTACTTCTCCATTGAATTGCAATCCCTTGATGTCTAGAGTATTTAGCTAACAGACAAAAACTAACAATGGTTTATTTGGTTGTCTTTTAATTAGTTTACTTTTAACCCATAACACCATATATGGCCGATATATCGGCCCTGGTGACCTAAGTCAGAAGAAGACTCACTGATGTTTAGGCCTTAATATGGCCCTGAAATAGAACGGCTGATTTATTTTAATCTTAAGCTATTATCCTCATCACGATTTAATGCTTATGTGATGTAAATAATAATCAGTGTAGAATCAATAATTAACTGAGTACTGTACAAAGATTCTCAAATTTGAGTAATATGTGAATAATTTTTAAAGGGACATCGGCCGAAACTTTTTAAGGAAAATGTAAGAATAAACAATGCATAGAACTGAGATGAGCTCTGTTATTTATGCTGTCATCTGGATTTGTATAAAGACAGCTATAAAGGAAAGCTGGATGAAATTCGATAAGGAATCATGAAAGAGTTTCAAAAGAATGTTTATATGTGGAAAAAACAAAGTACAAAACACCCACGTTTTACGAGGAAGAAATGTTTTATTTAAACTTTTGGATTTGTGCTTGATCTGCGAAATTCTCAAACCTCACAGCATGGGACTATTTTCTTATAGTTACATGTTTTTTTAATGCGTTTGTATCCTATCGCCTCCCACACACCTCGTTAACCTTAAAGCTCATTAAAATTAGATGATCGTGATATGTTAATAACTATTTCTGAAAAAAATATCTGTTTATGTTGGTATGATGCCCACTTAATTACGATGACTCACTGAATATTCATATAAAAATATCTTTTCTTCAAAATAATTCAATACATAACCTCTGTTATCATTTATCTAAAACATTTCCATTATCAAGATAGCCACGATTCTTATATTTAATAATGTTACAACTAATGTTGCTTGACCTTTATCGGAAGCTACGTTTGACCTCTTATTTTTTAGACTGTAGACCAAATATATTTGTTCCACGGCTCTGAATACCAAATATATGAAATTCAAAGCCTCTAGACTAAAAATAGGTGAAATAGTTTAGTAGAGAGCGTTCCATAAATGGATGGATTTATTTTATGAGAGATGGATTATATAGGTTTCCTTTAAAGAGATCTTTAATAATCGTATTTGGATATTCAATTCCATTCTTGTTTTCGAACAATTCCCTTTTTTGGGTCTAGTGTTCTTTTGTAATCCCTCAGCTCTTCGAACGTTGTCGGTCCTCTTGGATGAGCCTCATGGTGGTTTTCTGTCTGTTTGGAGGTGTTGTTTTTTTTGTTTTTTTTTACTTTTGAAGTTAGTTGTTAATTTATTGTGTTTATTAATCCAGCGTTGTTATATTATCATTAAGGAAATATATTGAAGACTATATGGATAGTATCGAATCTTATTTTGTTAGTTGTAGGATACTTGTTTTTGGTGACGAGGAATTCTAGAATTGTTTGTTGTTTTTAATCGTTGCATTTTTGTGATATAGTGGTGTCATTGTTAATTAACAATCTATATTTTTTAAACATAGTTTTTATTTTGCTGTGGTGTTGTTCTAAGTATATACTTGTGTTGTTTTTGTTAAGGGTATGTCTTCGTTCTAGTGTACTTCTTATATGGCTAATGTAGTCGTTATTTTTGGAGGATTATAGAAAGAAAGATAGATAAATAGATAGACAAATAGATAGATACATAGATAGACAAATAGATAAAGAGATAAATATATAGATAGATTTAGCAGGGTTAAACACTTTTTCTTCGTCATTCTTTCTACGCCATTCTTGCTTGAACCAAATTTTCTTTAGAATTCACGATGTTTTATTGGCATTTATGTTTAGTTCAATCTGCCAGATTATCAATAATTCAAATTACCATATTCTAGAGTCAAGCCATTGGTAAGGTGTGAATACAAACAAGCAGCCGCTAACTTTATTAATATAGATTTGTGTGTTTTGTGTGCTGCAAGATTGCATTATTCAGTTTTATAACTTCAAATCAGTCTCTCTGTTCCTACATGATTTTCTAAGGACAGTCATAAACATAGAGACAAGTAAATACACGCAGTTAAACATTTTTGCATTCGCTCTTCCTTCACCTAATAGAGTTGCATATTTTGGAGTGTCACACAATATCAAGATGTTTTACATGCGTCTTTTATTCTGGATATATCGTCACTTTGCATTTTACAGCATATGTGTGCGTAGTAGATTATGCATGGAATTGTCTTCGTGAATATATTGAAGAATGCTTTAGTCAAATGAAAAAAAAATGTTTAAGAATAATAAGTATTATAGATGAAACTGCGCGATTGGGCGAGTGATCGTGAATGAGGAAATTTCATGCATAAACATTAGGCACAAATCGCTTACTACGAATTAAAAAAGACAAGAAATAGTAAAAAAAAAAAAAGTTTTCAAAGTAATTTAAACGTCCAGGCTAATCTCGACTTTCATTTTAAATCTATTTCTTTTCACAAAAATATTATTCGTATTTCATTTATAATTTATTTATATTTTTTTTTTTTAGAGATTATTAATAAAGTGAAAAAAAGTACTGCAATCCTTGAAGGCATCAAAAATATCAATTTAAAAAGGAAAAGAAAGACCATAGAATGTCACATCTATATATGCATACTTAAACGGAAAGATATGGCCTAAATGTGAAATTTAAGCTGGTTATCATGTAAAACCATTAAATTGAACCAAAGTTCTAGGAACAGTCAACGGTAAATCATAAACCATAAAAAAAGGAAAACGTAGGCATTTATCCGAACTCTCAGGTTTAGGAAAAGAAGGGTACAGCTGCTATCCGTTATATTTCATTAAAATAGCTTGAATAGAATTATACTACATTTTACTGATCCATTGAAATACTATGAGACTATACGCTATAACTGTAGATAAACTGAAAAGATTTTCTTCTACACACACGTGCAAATACACGCGCAGGCTTACCCCCCACACAAACAAACAAATATACATAGATAAAGATAGATACAGATATAGTTAGATACAGATATAGTTAGATACAGATATAGATAGATACAGATATAGTTAGATATAGTTAGATACAGATATAGTTTGATACAGATATAGTTTGATACAGATATAGTTTGATACAGATATAGTTTGATACAGATATAGTTAGATACAGATATAGTTAGATACAGATATAGTTAGATACAGATATAGTTAGATACAGATATAGTTAGATATAGATACAGATATAGTTTGATACAGATATAGTTAGATATAAATACAGACATAAATACAGATAGAGATATAGATAGATAGAGATATAGATAGATAGATACAGATATAGATATATAGACAAAACGGTTTAGAGACACGTAAAAAATGACCTTGTGCCAAACGTGGGGGTGCTCACCAAGTAAATATAATATATACACAATGTCTGTAAACTGTAGTTTCGTAAGAACTATGTAAACAAAGGTACGATGAAGAGAATATCCTTGACTATCGAGAATTAACATAAAAAATATGATAATTGATGTTGCCCCATTACTTTATCAATAGGGTTATAGGGTTTCCCAATCTATTTCAGAATTGTTGCATTTAACATTGTATTGTAGGGTCAAATAGATAACATTTGAGCGGACCGCCCCGATAACATCTACTATAGCTACAACTCTGGGATTTAGTAAATTTTAGGTTAGTTAGAAACTTTTAGGACCATTGGCGTACGCCAAAATAGATTTCTGACACGTTTTAAGCCATATCACTAATATGACACATCTGCTTCTCTTCTCCCGTTCTGTCGTTGGTCATGTGCTGTGCGCTAATGATGTCACAAGCCTCCTCTGAGATTTGGTTAATTAAATCCTTTAGTTATTAATCCGAAAATTAATTGAATCTTAATTAATTAAACCCAGTTGTAGAACTTAATCACTTTAATTTTCAATGAAATTATTTGAGAGAAATCTAATTACCGAACTTTAAATCCAGCCGAAGATTTTCATTCTGTAAAGCTTTATTTGCTTGTTCTTGTTTTACAGCATACCAACCTATATGGGTCATTTAAGGTCGAGAACAATCATTCTTTATAAACATTTTTTGTAAATACGTTTTGATTAACACAATATGTACTATTTTATCCATAACTGGGGGGAATGTGAGGTAAACGGACTTACCGAGAATCGAACTTGCGTATTACGATTTAAAAGTCCAACTGCCTATCATCTGCACTCAAGTGGACCTTTTACAAGCTGTATTTTCGTATAAATTCAGCAAATTTTAGAAGTGATGTTTAATAATGTGAACGATTTTAGAAGTAATGTTGAATAAGGTGCGAAGATAATCTGAAAATAGTATTTATTTATCATCTATTATTATGAAATTGCTTGGTACCATGAGAGGGCTTTAGTCTAAAGAAAATTCTAGTTTTATATCTTGTTTCTCTATTTGATATGTTTTAACCAAATGGCTCTGCTTAGTTAACCCACATTTTCCATAATCAAAACGCGTAAAGCATATGAAAGAGGGTATTTCCCCACAAGTTTATTAATGTGCTTTTATAGGGCTCCCGATCTATTTCTTTTTACTCCATTTCCGCCTGTGATTTTTCCATACGTTACTTCTATATATAAAAAGGAGATACGTCTTATTCTTCATAGAAATAAAATTCTGTCTGATCAGAAAAAGATGAACAGTTAAAGAAAAATATTCTTTACATAAAAAACATGATCATTTTTGGAAAAAGATATAAAAAATGTATTGGTTATAATTATTCTTATTTCTCCCAGTATAATCATATTAGGGAATCATCGACACTTGCAAGTACCCATAAGCAATGTAAGCCAATACATGCATGCATAAATACCAGTTCCAGAAATTCAAATTCAAAAATGCTTCTGCACTTATAGCTTTTAATATAAAGAAATCATACCTCAGTTAATGCGAGATAATATAAAGATATTTAAAAGACCCTAATATGTTATGAATATATAAAATTATTATTATTTTGCAAGTAGGTATATAGGTATAAAATAAATATTGAAGAAAATATCTGAATAATATATGATTTTAAACAGTCCTTTTGCTCAAAGCAATATTCAAATGAATCATCTGATCAAACACCTATACAGTGTTCCGTATATGTAAACACGTATACAGGGTGTCCCAAAAGTAACTGTACACTAATGGTATATAGAAATTTAGATAAGGCGATAAACCAAAATAATTATAATGAAACATTTAGAAAAAATAATTTTTACACATGAAAATGTTTTATTTATTTACAGTATCACAGCTTATCTTAATGAAAATGTGGAAAACGTCCACCACTAGTAGTAGGACATTATTTTCTACTGCTAAGTAACATTTTCTACGTCCTGTATATGGTAGACAGAGGCCTGATTATGTTATATATATGTTTGTGGTTGTGCATTTTAATCAGTACCGGATGTGTGTTTGGTGAGCATCAAAAGGGCTAATGTTTCAATAATTACATCACAAAAATAATAAACCACCGAATTTAATAGTCAATTTTATTCATTTAATATATTTTTTTAATGAATAAATTATTTAAATGGCTTAAATGATGCTTTTTAAGTATTTTATTTAGTATGTAATATATGACTCCATTTTCAAACTTCTTGTTATTCTATGCTGGTCTTTCAAAATCACTTACACGCATCATTTAAGCCTTTAAAAAATGATTTATTATCTATACTATATGATACTTTAGAAGAACTATAATTTATTAATATTCTTTTTTATTTATTTTACAAGCTCGACAGAGAGATACAGTAGTGAAAAGTAAAAAAAAATGTACTAAGGATAGTTTATGTTTAAATTTCATGAGCGCTTAGGTAATCTAAAAGAAAAACTTTTTAATGCCTTTACTGCTCAAAATGTGCTCTGCTGCATTATCTTCACAATTAGTCAAACAAAACAAAAACAAACAATAAACAATTTAAAAAGATTCAGTTAAAGCATAGAAAAATGTTTAATAACTGTATACCTATTTCTGGTTCACTCTGTATTACATGTTGTTATTTGCAAGAGCTTTGTAGATTTACTACACCAGTGTAGATAGAGGCTTTCTTGGATTACGTTTGTTTGTTTTTTTAGATGAGAAAACGCTCTCTAAGCGGTATGGCTATGATAGCTATATGTTTAAAAAACAGTTTCTTATACATGTGATATATATATATACATATACATACATATATTTATATTATATTTACTTGACCTTCTCCTAGACGAGTTCCTCTCTCGAATTAACAATCCCTATCTGCCCAAGACAGCTTATATATATATATGCTGCCGTGTGTACATGTGTGTACGTAGAAATCAATTTTATATGGAATTATTTTATTTGATATATGTAAATAGATATATATATATATATGTGTGTGTGTGTGTGTGTGTTTATATATATATATATATATATATATATATACATGTGTTTGTGTCTGTGTTAAATGAAAATTATTTTATATACAACTGATTTCTAATACTTAAATATATTTAAAACAGACAGAGAGAGGCACACGAAATAACCACGCTTACAGACACACACATCTAGATATAGATATATTAGATTATATTTGTCTTATAGTAATATTTTTAATATCGAGCATGCGTGAAAAATTTGTATTCTGTTGAATAATTCAAGAAATACAAGATTATGGAAAATCGAAATAAGAATAATAAGCAAGTCTTGACTTTGATTTTTTAAATTTTGCTGTTTGTTTATTCCTCTTTTTTGTAGTCGTTTTTACTTTCTCTTACTTTATTGCCTTATGTAAGTATTATTTTCTATTTTATTTGTACGTATTTTGTTCAATTTTAAAGGTTATTTTGTACTACTGTTTTTTATTCGTTCTTTTTTTGTGATGTGTAAAACGTTTAAAGTAAAATTAGAATTTCTTTTCCTAAATTTTCTTCCACACTTCAGAGAGATTTTCTTTTCGTTTATTTTTTGGATTTGTTTTATTTACTTTTTTTATATATTTTTTATATTTTATCGATTTCATTTTATTTATTTTCTAAAATGGTCCTTCCCTTTTTATAGAAAAAAAATTTGACTCATCGCTCTGTTATCTTAATTGAAGCATTTAATACTAACATACTGAACACCATGGTTGCTTGTTTACAGGCAAACATTAAGTAATTACATTAATGGATATTTACATTTTTTTCTAGGTTCTTTATTATCTACGTGGATACAAACATTTCAACCAATCTGATTAACAATTAATTTCTCTCGCTTTCTATCAACCTATATATATGATATTTACTTGGTGAGCACTCCCAAGTTTGGCACAAGGCCATTTTTACGTGCTCTTACCCGGGCTTT